>JAQIWQ010000158.1:0-23535 GCA_034695825.1 Folsomia inoculata | reverse complement strand
AAAGACCCCGCCCCCAAGGGACAACCACACCCTCTCATTGGTCGACGGGTGAGAGGGAGGCGGAGCTTGCTGTGGTAAATTCCCTCCAAAATAATTGTAAACCCGGGTTTGTTTTGGTGAATCTTAGAAAGTTCCCAACTAAGAGAAAACCCGGGTTTTGCATAAGCGGAGGAGAAAGCTGAAACACACCACCCGATTCCAAAAAAAAATGAATGGATGGACGGTGGTGGACGGCTTGGTTTGCTTGTTGCATGCATGCATGCACGCATCTCCATCATAACATGGATGGGAGCAGCCTTTGTTGTACCACGGGAGAAAGTAACTCATGTTCATCAAAGGTGAAGAAGCAGCAGAGAGATAGAGAAAAAATGAAAGGCTAGTGTAATAATAAAAACGCTTCCTCAACAAAATTGTCTCAATACCGCTTTCTTTTCTCTTTAGTTTGGTAAAACGAATCATGAGTTAGATGTTTTTATAATCACATTATAATCAGTGGCAAAGACTACACCCACCTAAAGCATTAAATGAGATTCACATGTGTTGCACACAGTCACACACAAAACAAAAAAAAGACTACGCCCATTGCTGCTATCGAAAGAGATTCGCGAAGGGTGAATCTCTACAGGTACCAATCAGAGCAAATTGCCTGCAAAATATTATGCAAAATTTTAACACATTCATACAGAAGAAAAGTTCTCTCAAAGTAGATGCTGACATGATATGACCGACATAAAACAGCGCAAACAACCCGAAAGATTCACAGTTGTCTTCAAAACTTTCTCCAGATTTACACCTTCAAACTCACACACACACACACACACACACAAACATTCTCAAAAAGTCTCACAAACATGTCTCAACGTGCCTCCAGCAGTCGACACGCATCAATTGAAGAAAATAAGGAGAACATTCCTCCTGGTAAACCCAGAGGACTTCCAAAAAAAAGAAAAGTCACACAAGTTCAACTCCAAGACAAGAGCGAGCCTTTGGAGTCGTGGGAGATCGAAGTGATCCACGACATGGAGAGCCAGGAGCAAGACGATGAAAACATAAAGAAACCAAAACCTGGTGCTGTGAAGTTCGACTCGGATAAGGAAGAACCGGAAGATGATTCCCAATCAGATTGGGAATCATCCGAAGCAGAGGAGTTTACCCCTCAGGAATACCCAGGAATACGGGGTGATCACCATATCCCCCCGAGTCGGTTTGGGCTGAAGGCCTACAAGTTGGGTGAGTTGATATTTCCAGCCGATCGTGAAAAAAGATCATACACCAGTGAAAACATGAAGCCCTACACGGGTGAATACTTTCGACAACAAACTGCAAAGTACTCAAAGATGGAATCAACTGCCCTCATCAACAGCATAAAAATGGGCTTTGAGCTACAACCATTCGTAATGGCTTGGGTCTATAAACTGACAGGTTCTACCGCTGGTCAGTTGTTGGAGATGAACTTCATCGAACTTCACCGAGTTCTGCAAATTGCCACTGCAATAATTATTCCAGAAATAGAAAAAGCCATGACAATCTACTCAACACGAATCTCGAAGAAGAATCTAAACGATATCAACCAAGACTTTACTTATTTTGAGTACGAACCAGCTTATTTTGCGTTGGAAGGGGCACTTCGCGACAAGAACTGTCTCGAAGATGGGGAAATCCCGGATCAGCCAGAACCCGAGGAGGTTGTGGCCAAAGTGGAACAACAACTATCTAAGATGAAGTTCTACGCTGGAGGGATGTACCACGCTGGTTCCATCTCTATCCACGCCACTTGTTTGGAAGGAGCACGATGGACAATCGGCTTCTTTAAAAAGTATGGTCCAGGACTTGGACAAGCAATCTGGGTAAGATTAAATCAGAAACATACTTTTTTATTTTTAAGCTGAATTTATTTTTATCAGCAACATCTAACAAGACTAACTAGGCATGCCATGGAAAAACATCACATCGTTCAAGCTCTATTAAAGTAATGATGAATGTGATGATATTATTCTAATGTTGTTATCAAATAGGTTAGCGTCCATGAGCTGCAATGGATGGTGGTTGCCTGGGCGGATTTTTACAATCAAATGGGCAAGTACATTGTGAAAACCCAACCGAAGATTAAATAGGTGAGGCTAAGAAAAAGCAAAAAAAAAAAACATACTTGACCTCAATCATTTCTTTACGTTGCAGTTGTCCAAGGATTCTCTACTCCATCATATCTACACGTATACATTCATCACCAGCGCGCATTCGATTAGTATATTCCGTAGTTGGTTTAAATGTAATTCATGTCGTATTTAGCATCCAGCTACGTACCACCGTTCCATAGTCGTCAGCCACAGCCCACACTGAACACATTGTCATATCAACCACATACTTTGAGGATGGACATTAAAAATAATATTCTACTTTATACACTTTTTATTATCACAACGCGACAATCATGTCTCGCTGGTAGTCACATTGATTTAGAATTACAATGTATTGAATGTCTTAGTACTAATGAAACACACTATTTCGTTAAAACCATTTGGTTTCCTCTGGCTCCAGCCGAGGGAAAGTGTATTAACTCTCTAAAAAATAATTTGTCCACATATGCATTAGTAATTGATGTAATTTGTGAATCTGAAGATTGTCTTGGAATCTCAGATCGGAGAGGTGCAAGACTATACGACTCGAAGAATCTAAGGTGTAATACCCAAATAGATATTCAGTCAGATAATAATATTAGTAGTCGAGAAAGTAGCAAAGTGTGTAGTAAAGCTCTTGAAATTTGTGCTGTGCTTGCATGTGTAATTATTGTGACGTTGACACAAGGTACAAATAAATAAATAAATACATAAATTGATTTTGTTGGTTGAAAAAAAGGTCTTATTGTCATACTTGATTTAGGACGACTCTATGTGCATGTAATACGAAGAGCCCTAGCTGAAGCACAAGGAGAAAGTCATGCAATGGAGACCGTGTAAATGGAACATCTGAAGAAAATAAAAAGACTATACCTCAACCCAAAATTTAGTGGGTCATTTTCTGGGCTAGAAAGGTTTAAAAAGAATCGGAAACTAACTGAGAGCAACAAACTTATCGAAGATTCATTACTAAAGATCCCAGCGTACTACCAACATCGTTACGTCCGAAGTAGATTTAAACGACGGAGGGTTTTCGTTCCTCTTATGAATTTCCAATTAGTCTTTGATTTATTAGATTTGCAGAGGTATGCAAAAGAAAATTTGAACTATAGGTACGGTCCTCAATGCATTGTGCAAGTTATTCACAGTTCCCATTGAAGAAAAAACTAACCACCATGATTGTTGATTTCGAACAATAGGTACGTTTTAGTGGTCTTAGATGCCTTCTCCAGAAAGTTGTTCACAGTTCCCATCAAAGCAAAAACTAATAAAGCCTTGATTGTTGCTTTCAAAAAAGTGCTAAAAAACTTTAGAAGTGGTTCCATTAGATGGGCAAATTCTGATTCTGGTTCAGAGTTTACGGGGAAAGCCTTTCAAGACTTCCTAAAATCCAAAGACATTATTTGGTTCACAACATGGTATGTAAATTAAACAAAATTGAAACCGCTGTTGTAAGCGTTTAAAAATGAATAGGAGCGGGACGAAATCCAATCAAGCTGAAAGAGTCATACAAAACCTTATGCACCGTTTGTCTAGACTTTTTACGAAGCAGGGCCATCACAAATATTTAAAACAGTTGCCAATGATAACTGCATCATATAACAATACTATTCACAGGTTAGACAATATTTGAATAAAATATTATCACTGCTGAGCAAACAACAATTTAATCCACAGTTCCATAGGCACTACACCTAACTCAGTAACACCTGAAAATCAGTACGAAGTGTGGAGATTTTTGTACCGAGATTTAATAAACTTGAAGCATTTAAAGCGACCTAAATTTCAATTGAATCAGAAGGTACGCATAACACTAGTAAAAGGACAATTTTCCAAGGGTTATGAAAAAAGGGTCGGCACGGAGGAGTTTACAATTACAAAAGTTATTAAATCTCAACCACCAACCTACCAAATTACAGATCAGCGCGGAGAAGAAATTAAAGGTCAGTAGAATTCATACGTAACTTCTACACATTTAGTACGTGTTATTTCTATTGATAGGTGCATTTTACGAGCCAGAGCTAATTCGAGTTCCGGACTAATGATGGGGGATGTTAATGATGAGTCAATGTATGTTACACTGTCGAGTGGATCATTTATGATGACCGAAAACGAGCAGCCACCAAAACATAAAGGAGATTTCACCACGACCCTGTTCAAGTCCCAAAGTTTTCACAACAACCTGTATGAAGTTGGGCTTGTTCATGTCATATATAAACAAGTAAAAAATCCATTCACGAAACATCCGGATCTCTACAGTATAACAGTTACACAAGGCAAAGAGAAGCTTGGAGCTAAATTCACACTAAGGAAAGTACCCAATTTGGTGTCAAGCCCAACCTTAACATCCGATATTTCTTATTTGAATCGTAATTTGGAGGTGCTGGGTACCTTACCTTTTCAGGTGTTAATGGAAATTAACAAGCAGGGTGAATTAGGTCGGGTTATAGTAGATGTAAAAATTGGTAAGCCTAGGTTTGTAAGATTATCTCCAGAAGTTGCTAGACTTTTTGGTTTCTCCATCACTGATTTGACACCAGGGCAAAAACATACATCAGATCTACCAATTGATCATGACTATTATCAATCGCTGACCGCAGGAAGTTATTTTTATATTTACCTTGTAACCCCGGCTACAATCAACAAAACAGTGTGCTTAGTATGTGAGCTATCCGATCCAGAAGTGCATACATTTGTCAGTGAGGCAAACATACTTTTGCAAAAAGATTCACTACCAGTGTTTTTCTCTGCAGCGCAAAACAATATTATCCTGAACATTGAGACACAGCCAGCAGAGGCGGAGAAAATATTTGTTAAATTTTCAAAACAAATGAGTGAAATTTTGGGCATCTCAGAAGAACGTATTTCGGATACAGAGACAGTGATGGAAAACGTTGACTTTTACCGAGGGAATAATTTCTTGCTTGTTGAGTGCGACATCATTCGACCACAAATTCACGGCAGTAGATATTTACCAATTCTTAAAACATTTCGTCAGTCTACTCAGCACACTGAAGTGGTGAACACACACTGTCTTCCTGTGCAATATTGTCCACTTGAAAGAGTCGACTTTGATTCAATTCGCATTCGTGTTCTTAACGAGCATTTAGATTTGCTAGAGTTTGATAAACAGGAAGGGTTTACGTGTGTACTACACATAAAAGCAATGTGAAATGTTTGAGAAAAGTGGGTTACTGGAGTCTCCTCAGACCTATTATTTACCATTTGCTTCTGAAAAGTCGAACACATTTGCCAGCACGCTTAAACCAAAGACGAAAAGAAAATCCAAATCCAAGACATCATCTCTGAGGAAAGTGGCGGGTGGAATAAAGAAGAAAAGGAAATCCTTAAAGACTAAGCTTTCTGGTGCAGGAAAACCTAAAAAAAGAAAGAAGAAAGCTAAAACTGCAAGAACAAAATCCCAACTTGGTCTAGGCAGGAAGAAGCAAAAGAAAAGAAACTGTGGAAATAAGAAAGGAAAGAAGATTTGTAAACGGAAGACGTAAAGTAAGCATGACTGAATTGAATTTCAAAGTTGGTATAAATAGCCACCTGGACATTTTCCAACCTCCTCAAACGGATTTATCGGTATCGAGTTATATGTATGTCCCATACTACAGCCTTACCAATATTCGCGAATCTCAGGTTCCTCTAGAGTACAATGTAAGTCTAATTTTGTTTTAATTCATCTATCACAATCTTACTAAATAAATAGAAAAACCCTTTTAGATTCCTGGTGTGAGTGGTGTCTATCTGGACCTGGAGAACACATACCTAAACTTGAAGGTAGACAAAAATAAGAAGGCGTGCCTAGAAAAATATTAACCACATTCCTTGAGTCTCTAGGTAAAAGTCACAAAAGATGGCAAAAATCTACCCGCGGGAGAGGATGTATCAACAACCAACTTCTTCGCAGCTAGTCTATTTGAGGTGTTTGAATTATACTTGCAAAACAAGCTGGTTACATGCAAAAACTATTACGGATATTTGTCTTACTTATTAGCTCACTTGAGCTACAGCGCTGACTTGAAAAAAGATATATTAAAGAATGGATTATATGAAGCAGATAATAACGCTTCAACAATATCCGATGTCAATTTAGGTTATAAAGCTCGTAAGCAATACATAAAGGAATCGCTAGAGTGTGACATGACATCAAATCTGATGGAGGATTTTTGCATGAACCAAAAGTGGTTAATTGGAGGAGTAGATGTGCGAATAAAATTAAAGCGGGCCCCACCTGAATTCTGCTTACTTTCCCCAAATACTACATCAAAGTTTTCAATTGATTTCCTGGAAGCAATTCTATTTGTAAAAAAAGTTCTTCCACATCCAAGGATTATTGAGCTGCATGAGAGGACTTTAGAAAGGCAAAATGCAATATATCCATATACATTGACCCAATTGAAAGCGCTAAGCATTGCAAAATCCAGAACATCCGTTGTGTTTGAGAATATTTACCCCTCTAATAAACTTCCATTTCTAATTTGCATAGGATTGGTAGATTCTGCTGCCTTCCAAGGAAGGATAGATAAGAATGCCTATTTTTTTGACCATTTTTCAACCAGCAATATTTCAATTAGTGTAGACAACCTAAGCCTAGAGTACAGGAATCTTTCTCTTACATATCCAACATCATATCTTTTAGCATTTCAGACGATGGTCAATGGATTAAACCTCGATCGAAAATCAATTGGAATTAATCGTTCAAATTACATCGATGGGAATGTTTTTTATGTTTATCAACTCACGTCTAATTCAAATGAACCACAGTCTGGGTTGGATCAGTCTGGTAGTTTGAAAATAGAAATTACTTTTGCAAAAGCTCTAGATAATCAGGTGACTGCCGTCTGTCTGAGTCAATCTAAAGCTGCAGTTTCAATCAATAAGTTTCGTGAAATAGAGTTATATAATCAGGGAATTATATAATGGATACGAGCGAGCTATCTCATTGTCTAAGTAAGCTGATGAAGGGAAGGAATATAAAATTTCATGTCATACCTTGTAATCTATTAAGCAACATTATAAGAAAATCAACAACACCGTATGTTATAATATGCAACCTTAGCCGTTCATCATCTAAAGGAACTCATTGGATAGGAATTGTGTCACTTTCCAACCTCATTGAGGTGTTTGATTCCTTTGGAGCAAGCGTGCATACTTTTATAAAACCTGACTTTAACTTGCTATGTAGTAAAAATCCAGTAGAAAATTGTATTCAATATCAACTAGATAATAGTGTATTATGTGGAGCTTTCGTACTTAGATATATTTACTTTCGCCTAAAAAATGTATCCGTAGCCTGCACCTTAAAAATGTTTAGCGAAGATAAACGTAGAAATGAAGAAATTGTAAAATGTTTTATGAAGAGAAAGTTTGGCAATATTGTTAGGATAGTGAAAGAAAGTAGAGCAAAATATTCTTGTATACAATCTTGTTGTTCACCGCTAGAATGGTTGAAATAAAAAAAGTTTACTAAGCAGAAAGCTTCCTATCTAAACCTGAATGTGTTGAAGAATCTACAAAACTGTAACTGGTGTATATGTTTACATAAAAAGCAAAGCAAGCTGAAGAAATGGGGCCAATCTTGATTGAGACTTGAGTCTGCAAACTTTCTCCAAAATGGTACACCTACGGTGCTTATTTTGCGCACAGAACGCTCGTAATCAAAGCGCGCTTCTTTTTCACATCAGAGTAAATCATTGGTGTCCCAATTGTAACAAGGTGCGACACAGTTCTAGTCCCTCTGATGAGTATGGTTTGAGATGTATCCTTCAAGCATTTAGAAGAGACGGAAATCGTATTTCTGCATTAGAAATTGAAAATACAATACAACAATATTTGGAGAATTTGCCAAAAAGTGAAGAGTGACTAACTAAAAACAATGTACCCTAGAAAAGACTGTTGTTTCTGTGCAAGAGCATTCCGTTATGCGAACCTACTCATGCATCACGTAAGAAAGCATCACTGGTGTCTTCGGTGTAACAATCTCAAAACCGTTGAACATAATTGTCTATCGACATACGAATGGATAGGCTTTGAACCACACTTTGGCCGACGTGAAATCGAAACCGCGATTAATACACTTTTGAGAGCACTGCGACATTGTGAAGAGTGAATGTCATGGCTCCAATCCGGGCATACAAGTGTCCCATATGCCCTAAAATTTGCTATAGTATCCCCCACCGACGTCGTCACATAGCAAAGAAGCACATTTGTAATTTTTGCGACTCTAGAGTGATTAATCTTCGCCACCATCTGCCATGTCAACGTTTACAGACCGGTGGTGCAAGTGCTCAGAATGATGGACAGAATTTACACAGTGGTCACCCATTTAAACTGACCGAATCGGCCATAGATCACACATTTATGAACTTTCATTTGCGCATCCCACCAAGCGTAGATGCTAAAACGGTGGAAAGTCTCTTTCGTTTTTATGAACAAGGTCTTACGAAGCTGATTGAAAATACAGTGGAAAAGTTTCACAACATTCAAAGTCTAATTAATATAAAGGTTAGACTTATAAACAATTTTACCAATGATAAGATTTGGCACCGGCTTTCATCAACAATGGACCCTGTGTTGAATTCAAGACAGATTAAGCGATTTTTGTTTCGATCAGCATCAGAGATGGTCAATCAACTCAATGTTTTTGTAGAACATGGATCTTCTTGGAGTGTATTGAGATTTACCAAAATAAATGTTGTAATCGCTAAAAAGCCCGGCCTACAGATTGGATGTGGTGTAAAGCTGCCAGCGTGCTACAAAAACAAACAAGGAGTTTTAAACATAATGACGAAGTCCAAATTGTGTGTTCCGTATTGTTTAATTGCCACCTATTTGGATATTGCCAGCACGGAAAACGGAAGAAAAATGCAAGTCTACAAAGACTTCTTGAACAATAATTTCAATGAAGAAACTGGAACCTGCAACTTTATCGACTTCTCTATGCTGAGCAAGGAAGATGGGGTTGAACTGGTCGATTTTGAAAAATTTGAAAAAGCAAACAAAGACTTTTCCATCAACATTTTTTTTCATGATCGTAAAGACAAAACAATTTACCCTAAGAAAATTGTGGACGACGAGAAGCCATTTCATGCTGATTTGTTATTTATTGAGGACGAAAAGAATTTGACCACACACGTGGCTCTAATCTATGACATGAACCTATTCTTAACACCAAAGAATTCGAGCAGGAGATACTTTTGCAAGCGTTGCCTCTGTTCTTTCCCCACTCCATCCAAACTTGCATCTCATTTACTGGACTGTGCTAAAATCAAACCTCAGCGTATACTTTTTCCAAAAGATGATTTTATACAGTACAAGATCCTTGGCGATCAGGTTCCATTCCCGGCCTTTGTTGTCGCCGACTATGAAACATTTCTCCAAAAACTGATGGATCAATACTACCAAGAGAGGAATATAGAAGCACAGCATCTACCCCTCTCTGTATCATTTGCTTTGATTGAAAGTGATCAGGTTATGAAAAAGAGATTTATAACTGGGACAGATTGTGACAAGGTCAGTAAATTTCACCATCTACACTGCATATTTTTATGAACTTATTTGTTACTATATTTGATTATATTTAGAGTTTCATACTGGAGCTACTGGACTTGGCTGAGGATTATCACAATCGTGTGTCTGCCTACCGAGATGTTCTAAAATTGAGCCTGGGAGATTGGCTCGGATTTATTACCTGTAGTACATGCTGCATTTGTGGGGAACCTCTGCCAGTGGAAGACGAAGAGGATGAGAAAGGGATGGATGATGATGATACTCCAATAGATCTGGACACCACGAAAGTATATAGATTCGGTAAAAAATACAAGAAAACTGACATTGTCAGACACCATTATCATGGCAGCTACCCATTAAAGCATTACCAGACTGGGCAAACGATCTATCCTGGTCAATTCATTTCAGGAAGTCACAATTCATGCAACTTATTTATGAAGTCACGCACCCATTTAACCGTATTGTTTCACAATTTTTCAAAATTTGACTCCAAATTTGTGATTAGCGGGTGCATTAAAGCAGGAATTCCTGGCGATCGAATAAAGGTATTGTCGAGCGGTTCAAGCCAGTCGTTTTTAACCATCGAGGTGGACAACAAGATACGATTTGTGGATAGCATAAAACATCTCCCATTTAGTCTCAGCAGTCTAATTGGTGACATCAAGCACGATATGGGGTTATTTAAATGCACAAAGCAAATTCTACCCAATCTTACAGATGAGCAATATCAACTGTTGATTTCAAAGCAAAGCTTTCCCTACGAATGGGTTTCCCCAGAAAATTTAGATATATTAATGGACAAATTACCACCAATTGAGGCTTTCTATTCCAAGCTTAAAAATTCTGGCATTTCTGAGGAATCATACAAAATAGCAAACCAAATTTACAAAATGTTTAGGTGCAAAAGCATGAGAGACTACTTAAAAATTTACAATGAACTGGATGTAGGGTGCACGGCAGATTGCTTTATAGAGTATAGAAAGCAATGTGCTCGATTGTTTAATCTTGAACCTCTTGCATTTTTGACTTTACCCTCAGCTGCATTCAGAGCAGCCCTTTCATCAAGTAAACAACGTCTTCAATATGTGAAAGATATCGATCTTTATAACCTAGTTCGACTTTCCGTTCGTGGTGGGGTTGTGAATTGCCCATTACGCTATTGCAAGGCCAATCATGTATCTAGCCTAGATTTTGACCCCAACCTACCCGAAAAATGCATTGGATATGTTGACTTAAATTCGCTTTACGCGTGGGCTCAACAGCAATGTCTTTACGTAGGAGGGTATCGCAAACTAACCTCACAAGAAGTGATTGATTTTGAAATAATGTCAAAAGATGATGATGGGCCAAAGGGCTATTTGTTACGAATTAATGCAAAATTTCCCAAAGAACTACATCCATTTTATAATGAGTTACCATTTTTTCCCGAGCGTATCAAAATCGGGAAAGGGCAGGATTCACAAGTGCAAAAAGAAATGCATGGTAAATGCGAGGACGTCGTCTCATATATTGATAAAGAGCAATATCTTTGCACGTTGTATGACAAAGAAAACTATGTGGAATTTCTACCAAATATTAAAATCGCAATAAAATATGGCGTTAAAGTAGAGGCATTAGAAATTTGGGAATTTGACCAAGGCAAATACTTGGCACCGTGGATTTCTGAGCAAGTTAATGAAAGAATACATGCAGACACCGAGTCAAAAAAGAAAACACGTAAACTGTTTTGTAACGCTACTTTTGGTTCTTTCATGAAGGATGTCCATAAATACCGAGACATTCAATTTGTTTCTGATCTTTTTACAGCCCAAAGGCTTATTAGAAGCCCGGATTTCAAAAATTTTACAATAATAAACAAGGGCATGGTCATGATAGAAATGGCTAAAAGAAAGGTAATTGTAAACAATCATGTCATTGTGGCATCTCAAATACTATCGCGAGCACGGTCTCTATTTTATGAGATGTGGTACACATTCAAGAAAACATTTGGAGAGAAAATTCAACTCTTATACACCGACACGGATGCTATTATGTTTTCCTTGGAAGTGGCAGAGAGTGACTTTTACAAAGAACTTGACAAGGTTCAAATTAATGGGGAAAAGTTTATGGACTGGTCAAACATACCCAGAGAGAAAAGAATGGATGGAGTAGAGTATGATAAGTTCAAAGGAGTTCCAGGCAAGGGAAAGTTAGAAACATTAGAAACTATTCTAGAGGTTGCCATAATAAAAAAGAAGGCATATGCCATTAAAACAAGGGAGAGAGAAATATTAAAAATGAAAGGGGTATCAAAAGCTTTCTTAGATGATTATACCTTCCAAACGTATAAGGATGTGCTCTTTAATCAAACTGTAGTCAAAGTAGCAGTGAACATGATGAAATCTTTAAATCTTCAAATATACAACGTTGCTTGTCTCAGAATGACATTCACACCCATCTGTGAAAGTCGCTGGCTCCTTCCCCCACTGGGATTTTCCTCACTTGCCTTTGGACATCGCGACATTGTGAGTGGAATTCATCATACCGTGTACGAGGAACAGCAATTGTAAAATAATTTTTAAATTTCGTAGTATTCTGTAGTGTGGAAATGTGATATTGAAATAAATAAATAAGCAAAATGGAATTAAATCCCAATGAGGTTCTTTTTACACTCTTTCATCCGTTTGTCTGCATATTAAGTGGACCCAAGGTAAACAATAAAAATATTTGATTAGTATTGTCTAATGCCATCATCGTTATCGCCATCATGCATGAATTAAAGGCCAGTGGAAAAACGGAATTGCTTAAGAAACTCATAACCAGAAGGAAGGAAATAATCAGCGCGAACTTGCCCAAAGTTCTTTTCATACATGGGATCGATGACCCAGATTATGTTACGTTTCAACTCCAAAACCCAGACGTAACTTTTTCCCCCTTTCTGGATGAAAACCAACTGGAACCCAACATGCTGGTCATTATAGGTATGTAGACAGATAGGTAGGTTTAGTTAAGATAAGCATAGGCCAATCCATTTATTTCCATTACAGATGATATGCACCTACAGCTACAGGATGGATTGAACAAAACTATTACTAACCTAGTTACCCGTACCGTTCACCATCTCTCAATATCAGTTTGCATTGTCCTGCACTCCATTTTTGCAAAAAACATGCGCTTGTCGGCTCTATCTTGTGACTATTTAATAATTTTCCGTTTTCTACGTGATACATCATCAGTGGGAATTCTAGCACAGCAGTGCTGCGCTGGGAATAGCAAGTTCTTTAAAGCCGCGTATGCATTTGCCACCGAAAAACCGTTTTCGTATTTATTTTGTGATATGCATCAGTTGCAAAACAATAGATTTAGATATCGCACATCGCTCTTTCTGGAAGAGGATACCAACATCATCGCTCCTTGCAACTAAATAAATCATGGCTAGGATAAGTGGTCACAAAGCCTTTTTGAAGCAACTAATTGAATTCCCAACGTTTAAACGACAGAGACAATTATTTAGAGGAGCATCAAGGGAACAAATCAAAGCAGTGTTTGAAGTTATTTACAATGCACCAGAACTAATCTATAGTGCAAGTGAAGAAGGAAAATTAGCAAAACACAAGAAGCTTTTTAAGCAAGTTTTCAAGATAATTTGGACCACGCCAGGATTTGCAGATTTTTGTATGAGACATTGTTGGAGAATTACCAAGATTGTATCTATTGTTCTACCCAAAATTATTGAGGGCAATGTTAATGGGGAATTAAGTACTGTAAACTAAACTATGGCGAGAATAAATGAGAACAAAGATTTTCTGGAGTTATTAATTGAAAGTTCATCATTGCGAAAACAGAAGCAGATTCTTAAAGGAGCTACGGATGAGCAAATTAAAACCGTGTTTGAAGCGATTTTCAACGCCCCTGAGCTCGCCTATAACAAAAAGGAAGAACGAGAACTAACAAAACAAAGAACACTCTTTAAACAAGTATTCAGACAGTCATGGTCTCCGACTGAATTCAAAAAGTTTAGTATAAAGCAGTGCCCTAAAATTGTGGAGATAGTTACGATTGTCCTAAACAAAATCACAGAGAGCAACATTTGTGAGACGCTTCACAATGACGAATAATACATGTAATATCCGAATAATGAAGGCAATAAACATCGACCTATACAATTCGTTAATGGAGCAGAGGTTGAATAATTTGCAAGCAAAGCAGTCCCTTCAAACCACATCAACAACCAATCTATATGGAATTCCTTCACATCTAAGCGGAGAGGGGAAAGGTACAAGTGGTGAAAACAAATACAACAAAGATTTTGATGAAATTATTCAACACTCCAGCACAGCAGCAAACGAATCAAAAGGGAGTGGTGCTGTGGATGCATTGATGCATATGTTCCCCGAAACTCAAAAGAACAAAGCCAAAAGGCTTTTGTTATTCTTAAATAATAATGGTCTAAGTTGGGGTTCTACAGGGGAATTAGTTTATAAAAGTCGCCCGCTTTCCAAAACTAATATAATTGATCTAATTTCGGTTGCTATTCAACCAAATAAACCTAGAAAACTAAGCATTTATGGACTAAACTCATTTATCCAAATTGTGAAGGAACTAAACACGCCCCTACATCTAGTTAGCAATCATTTTGCTGGACTAATGGAAAACTATCATGAACCATGCAACCGCTGGGTAACATTTGAAATGTCCGGCTTGGCCGAGCAAAATGGATGAAATATCTGGACCTAGATGTAAAATTCAGGAAGCCATCCAACCAAATGAAATATCACGCGATTGTAAAATACTGGAGAATATTTGCAAACTTCTTACTTTACCAGGGCGGATCCCATACAATAGGAAAAGAAATGCTAATTTGTGTGACCTATATGAAGAGTTTTTGAATAAAAAGCCCAAGTCCGCGTCCTAGATTTTTCACTTCTAACAGTAAATTTGGGTTGCCCACTAATCCTAAAGAACAGCATGAAAACTCAGCCATAATCCACCTGCAAAGATGAGCCAATTTCTGGATTTGGAGGCCGCTGTAAGTAGTGATTCACCATCACCATCCACCTCCTCATCAGCAAATAAAAGCGTAGGAAGCATTTTTGATTTCATCGACGATGATGAAGTAAGAGATTTGCAGTGCATGGATACGTTCCCCGCATCCCCAGATCCCAGGTCTTCAGCAGGTATGAATCTAGATCACAGTTTTCATCGAGTTGTATTGTGTAAATTTATTTGTCCTTCTCATTTCAGCCATGAGCTACTTGAAATTTGTGGAGCGATTGGCGAATTTGGAAAATAATAACCGTAGAAGGGACTTGGATTTGCAAACACCGTCGCCACCATTCCCACCAAATAAGAAGCAGAATGCAATAAAGCCAAAAGTAGCCCAGAAGCAACCAAGAGTCAGAAAAAAGAAAGCAGATAATAAAAAAGGCACACGTGAAGAAAGTTCAACTACATGCAAACTACCCACAAAATGCCCTAAGGAGAAAAAAGAAGCAGTAGTGAAGAAACAACGTTGCAAAAAAGCAGCCAAACCTCCATCAAAAAAGAAACCGAAGGTTACCAAACCAAAGCAAACACGATGCCCAAAGAAGGCACAGACAATGACAGCAGAAAGTCTACAAGAGGATTCACGGTGGTCCTTCAGTGAGTATGCACATTACACTTTTCTTAAAACTTATCCTGGGTCTTAGTTTCATTTACTAATAACATGATACTAGGCGATCTGCCCAAGCAAATGGTGGAAGTCTATAAAGCAAAATCAGCGGCCCTTAAATCGTCTCAACCTTGCGAGGTTATTACACTCACGGATGAAGAAAATCACATGGAGATTGTAAACCCCCCTCGACTTGTTTATGTTTCTGATGGACAGACAAGTCAACGCATTATTGCCACTAGCCAACCATCTCCACCACCACCACCAGAAGCGCTCGTTAGTCTACCACTCAAGACCATACAACTTAACACAAACAAAACAAAGCAACAAGTGGTTGCTGCTGAGAAGGAGTCATACTTTCCCCGTTCTGACATGACTCCAGAACGAAGAGCAAAGGTTTGCCGTAATTTAGTGTCTGAATTTGCCAATTTTGTCGGACAAAATGGTGTAGTTTTAAGCGGCATAGAAGTAGATAATGTGTATCATGAAAGTGCAATCCTTATTGATGTTAATAATGCAAACAATGTTGTACACAACGATAAAGAAAACAATAATGGAAATCATCAATCCATCAATCAAATGGGATTTGAGAATTTGCACAATAATTTTAGCCTTGCTTGTAATCAGAGTGGTATGGTACCATTTCCAGAGAATGAGATTGAAGTAGAGAATAGTAATGAGACTGCTGAGGCTGTACTCAAAATTATCCAAGACTTGGAGAATGGCATACAGGTAGGAGATGGGTCGGGACAAAATACTAACGAGAATGTCCAGGGACCGAATACCGCAAGCATTGCTGGAGAGTACCAGGTAGATGAAAATGTGACTGAATTACCAGTCATTGCAGGCAATGTCATTTATTATCCACTTGATAGGTGGGGTGTGTCAACTCCTATAGAAATAATTGAGAATAATATTGATACCGAAAAGCAGCCGATGGCTAGACGGCAGGCACAAGAAAAATTTCTTCGTGCGCTCCCAGATTCAATGGGTACCAAAGTTGGTACGAAAAGGATCATAATAATTCCGGAAGCCCAAAACAATAAATTTAATTCTTTCATCTCGTCTGGGGAGCATGTGAAAGTTGGTGTGTATGAGAAGATTGGGCCTTTTCAGTACAACCTAGTGCTTTTTAATCTTCACGAGTGGATGGAACTACAGCTCCATGCCCCTGTAGTTACGAACAATGCAGTACGGGAATACTTTTCCCAAAAGTATGCTTCCCTTGATAAACTACAAATAGAAAAGCTTGAAGCCATACAAGTAGAGCTAAATTTAGGTGGTATGGCTAACGTTGCAAATTCTCTTCAAAATAAACTCTTGGAGTTTGGGGAAATTGCAAAGGAACGAGTTCGCCTTACTAGCGAGCTCAGAAATTATCATGCTCGGGTTGATGATGTTAGACCGAGCATTGATCATCAATACAAACGTAATTGTTAAATTAAATAAGATGTATTATAATGTATATATGATTTGATTGTTACTATAATAGCTTACTAAATGCCAGGAAAAATGTTAAAAAATTAAAAATGAATAAAAACCAAAAGCTAAAATGATGAGTTTCATATTGAATGCTTTTAAGATAATTGCCTAGGTAAAATTCCACCCTTTTTGTCCGGTCAAAAACAGTAAATCCATCAAGGATCACTGATACAGGACTGAGCAAAATGAACCTTTGGTCCAGTGTTATTTTACACCTCCTTGGACTATCATCCCAAGTTTGAAACAATGGCTGCATCTAAGCAGGACATACTCGAAGCGTTATATATGGGTGATATAGCATTTGTAGAAAAAGCTATTGCAAGCAATTTCATGTGCCATACAAATTTTACAGTTCGTGAAGTTGACACAGCGCTAGCGAGTATAGTGCAAGCGTATGAGGATTATCGTGTGTGTGTGACACAAGGACATGTTAAGTCCGCACGAGGGTTGTATATTGAGCGCAGCAAAACTTATCGAATTAATGAGTTAATTTCCCAGTATTGCCGGCTTACATAGAGCAAGTAATACTGTGAGAGAAAGCAGTGGTGAGAGTGTGAGGCATTGCAATTGATTTTCTTGCTGGTAAATTTTACAATAAAGACATAAAGCTAAAATAGTGAGTTTCATATGTAACGCTTTTAAGATAATTGCCTAGGTGAAATCCCACCCTTTTTTGTCCGGTCAAAAACGCCCAATCCATCAAGGATCCCTGATACAGGGCTGACCAAAACGAACCTTTGGTTCATTGTTATTTCACACCTCCTTGGACTATCATCACTTTGAATTCTTTCAAAACATCCACTGTTCACAGTTCATCATGTTTAAAACACACATAATGCTAACTCGGAGCCGAAGTGCATCCCAAAAAAAGTTAATTCCAAACATTATTTTGAATAGAGTTGTGCCAACTGGCAAATTGTGCCAAGCAGAGGAGGTACAAACTGTTGAAATAGAGCTTATTAGTGAAGCGTGCCAATCAAAAGAGCAGGTTGATGGTACGACACAAACAGACGAAACTGTGAAGGTTGACATTCATTGTCAAACTGAAACAGTTCAAACTGTAGAGAAGGCAGTTTTTACCCATGGGGAACCAATGGACCAAGCACTTCAAACAGATACAGTTGAAACTGCGGAGAAGGTGGTTTATACGCATGAAAAACCCATGGACCAAGCAATTGAATGTGAGGATCCCATGGACCAAGCAAGTGAATATGAGTGTGTGAATAACTACATTCAAGTTGGAGGTCCTATAGTATTTATTGAAGAAGAAGCAGAAGAAGAAGAAGAAGAAGAAGGAGAATTTTTCAAGTACGAGTTGGATGTTTCTGACTGTGGGAGTGAACTGGGTGGGCATTACGGGGATGGCATTGCAATTGATTTTGTTGCTTGTAAATTTTACAATAAAGACATGGATACATTTATAATAATAATAATAGTAGCAATAATAATAATGTATTTTAGCAAATGATGCCCCACCGCTGAGGCTGTACAACAGGGATCCCAACGACCTGAATGTCTCAACTGATGAGCGGAAAAGGATTCTCAGGTCAATAAACTATTACAACGCAAGGATTCAAAAAGGTAAGCGAAATCATTTAAAGGAACCATGATTAAACCAATTGTGCTTTCATTTGACAGGAAAGCCACCAAGACAGTTCCTGTACAACAAGAATCCTAACGACCCCAAGAACTCACAGGAAGACAGGAAGAGGATTCTTCGTGCAATTTACGACCATCAACGATATCTCACAAACAAGATGTTGGGAGTTTAACTGGTGAGCATTGGTAATGACTTACAGCAAGATGTGCATGATATGTTACTTGCAATGAAATTGTAAAAATGAAATTGTAAAAATGAAAGTGAAATGAAATAGTGGAGCAGTTGTATGCATTAATGAAAATAACCATTTGAAGTTTGTCTCATTTATTTCCCATACAAACAAACACCCTAAAAATGATTAAATAAAAACCAAAGTAACCAAACGTTGTTCAATAATTTACATAATGATCATATTGTCAATAATTTAAAAATGGTACGAGTGTTGCGCACCATATCGAGTTGATGGGGAGACCTTGGGAAACATTCAGCTTGTTCAACAACAATTGTACATCAACAATTTGGGGTTAATATTAGGATCACTACCAATAAAGTTTAGAATATGAAGTTTACACGCTCGTAGTCGCCTCCAAAATATTCGTGAATTCCACATACTGCGCACTGGTATTACGTAATGATGGACGATGTCTTAACTTTCTCCGCATCAGGATGTATCCTCCAAGAATGGCAAGAACCCCAAACAAAATGCATAGTCCAATAACAACCGAAACTAAAATGATAGAGTCATTAACAATGATTGATGGTGATGGTGATGGTGAACACGTAAGAACAATTATGGCCTTACCCACGGCTGACACACCTTCCTCAGACTGGGGTGGACTTGGAGCACGTGTTGTGGTTGAACCAAACAAGTCGCAATTTCCAGCATCAAAAATTATCTCCAAATAGATTCCACTATCAAAATAATCCCCCTTTAAGCACGTTCCGGTTTTATTTGGAAATATCCCAAATCCAAAAACTTTAGCATGATTAAGGAAACAATCATAGCAATCCATGATGAAAAATTTTAATTTTAAACGAATGAATATTTCCTAATATGTGCCTACCAATGTTATGAGCCTTAGCATGAACTAGATTACACATGGTTCATTTTAACTTACATATTTTGTACATGTTATTGGTTGGAATGATGGTGTGAGTAGATGAAGGAGTAGAAATTTGATATTTTTAATTACATCAACCCAGAATATCACGACTCATGACGCACTCCAGAATTGTCATAGTACTTAGTTTTGCACGTGATGTTTATTTCAGTCTTGGTCTTAAGAATATGAGACTTTGAAAACAATATCATTAATTTTTTCGGGACTGCCAAATCATGTGAATATTTAGTCATTCTCTGGACTTAATTCTTTGACCATTCCCCAATCCATCACTCCTATTCCACTAGTTTCCCAATTAGTCAAGACAAGATGAAGTTTATATTGGGTTTGGGGCTTTTTGTTTTGCTTCATTTCAAAGGAGTTGATGGAAATTGTTGGGGTTTAGACTGTCCAAAATGCATTCTTTCTGGATGCTGGTACATCAAACAAAAGGATGGGTCACATGCATGCATTGGGAAACTTGAGATTGGCAAATTCCATGTTGTTTCATTTTCTAAAACTGTCGGAAAATGTGGAGGTTTGTTTTCATTTTTATTTGTTGCATGCTTTTGTCATTATGATACTTAGTAATCCATTCTCTCATCTCAGTTTTTGGACCATCCACCAAAAGACCAATTGTGGCACACCCTATAGCGAGCACAACAACGGCAATAAGTGAAGATAGACAGAGGCACCCAACAATGAGAGCATCATCAACTAGTGAGCCTTTGGTGTTGGTAGATTACGGAAAGTTTTTTCCGTACCCATTAATTACTACTACTTCAACTGCTGACTTGCCATCCATCCCAACCAAGTTGAAACCAGTTGTGGTAGAAAACCACAAGCCAACAAATTATGGAACCTTTGCCACTCACACAGTCTCTACGCCTTTCCCCAACTTTCCTTTGCCAACGCCTGACTCAAACCAGGCAGCTGTTGTGGATGTTAGTAACACCTTTCCTTTTAAAGGTTTGTTTAGCACTTAAAATGCAACCATATTATTACGTTGGCAGTTGCTTACCCTCTCTTTTTGTTAATAGCTACGAATGGTGATAATGCAAAATGGGACGTGGACCATATGAAGGGTACAAAATCTTCCCACAACATAACAACTACTCTTCCATCTACAACAGAACCAATTACTAACACCGACCCTATCATTACCCGACCGATGAATGTTCCAAGCATGCCAAACCTCAGTCCCATTAGAAAGTTAGAACTGATTGAGACATTTAAATGTAATGGTTTTTCTGAAACCCTTGCAGAAAAAATTGATAGATCGTACTGCCGCACTGCTTCCCTTGAAGAGAAGCAGGTAGTGGAAAAGCGAATCAATACCTTCAATCCTATGCGAGCAAAATTGGAGTATTGTTTTTTGTTAAACTTAAAGTATCGCAATTGCATTAAGGTTGCACAATAACATATAGAAGAAAACGATTTTAGCTTTACTTTGGTTTTTATTTAATCATTTTTAAGGTGTTGGTGTAATAAATGAGACAAACCTCAAAACAACTGCTCCACTATTTCATTTTACTTTCATTTTTACAATTTCATTGCAAGTAATATATCATGTATTAATATAACACTAAGTACTAATTATTGGTAAAAGAGATTGCAAAAAAAAATCATGAATTTATAATATCCCACACCTCTTGTTCATTACGGAATGACTTTTCCATCTCTAAAGCATCTGCAACCAATTGTTGAAAAAAAGCGGATATTGCTTTGTCATCAGGACCGTCCATGATTTCATTTAGTGCTTTGCGAGCACGTACATACTTTTGCAACTCAGATATGCGTGTTTGCCACCTGTTGCACTTGGCACTCATATCATCTTGCATACGTTTGGTACGGTCTCTATGTTCCGTTCTGATTGTGTGGACTTCCCCTTTCAGCTTAGTGCTCTGCAAATTTAAATGGAGAATAATTTAAAGTACAGTGAAATAAAATATCTTATTTACTGTGGTGCTAACCTCAATTGTTTTGTTGTGTAATTGACTTTGCAACTGCCTGATATCGATTTGTAACTTACTCATCCTATCCTCAATCTCTGCACAGTTATGCATCGTTCTAGATTGTGGTTCAACGGGAACAAACCGACCTTGTAATGTGACCACCTGGATGAAATATTCATTGGAGTATTTTTTAGAGCACAATAATGACAACAATACAGACGTTCATCCACGCTAACCTCATGCATTTTTCCAGCCAACTCCCGAGTTCTGTTCCTCAGCTGCAGTCTAAGACTTTCTATAGCAGCTTGATACTCCTTGGATCTATCAATTGGACCGAATAAGCTCTGTGCCGGATGAAATGTGGAACTATTCTCCCGTTGTTTACCTTGATTTTTAAAAACAAAAAAAAAAATGTGTTAGTCGTGTGTGAACAATTTAAGTACTCTGGTTAATTGCATTTGGGTGATAGATTTCCTTAAATATGAAGTATTACTTGATATCTTGTAAATTTCAACAAATTTTCAACTATCTGGTACGGCAGACAATTTCTATTCACATTGCATGACATACAAATTGCACCCAATTTGCATGACAGTCAATTTGACACATTTACCACACTGTTTCAGATAGGGATGTAGTATGAATATAATTTATTCAAGGGTTAATTTATGCAATTTATGCAATTCTAACATTTTGGTCCTGGGGTGACCGTGCGCTTCGAGAGAATGCGCGAATACGGCTCCACTACTGTGGCCCCATGATGATGATGATGATGAAGACTAATAATAACTTATCTTATCCAGTTATTTCCATTTTTTAATTTTATCAATACATGCCTTGCTTTGCCAAAGAAACAATTCAGATTTGTTGCATAGTATGCTTTACTTTTCTCAGACATAATGCATACATATTTTAATTTCTTACTGTGGGATTGCTTGTTGTGGAAGTGCACTATTCCAACATTACGCACTTTTGCACGGTCCTTTTGCTTATCTCGTCCTCCTAAATTTGTTTTCTTTCTTTTTGCAATTGGAGTATCTAAATCACACATTCCACAATATTTCGTCAATAAATGTTCCGCCTCCACATCAAACATCTGCATCCCACTGAAATAAATGCATAAATTATAAAATGAATGATGGAATCGGTGTTGATTTAATTTACATAATATCAGCACTTGAAAACTTACATAGGTGCATATTTTTGGTTAATCATTCCATCCATTGGATTTGGTTTGAAAGAACACTTTGAGCACTTGCTTTTTTCCACGAAATATTCCCGTGAGAAATATGGCACGTCAGAGTATTTAGAATCAAATTCTTGAATAAAATATTGTGTCTTTACTAGGTTATTTTCCAAATGACTACATGTCTCATAGTATTTTAATAAGGTTTTGGTATGTACAAAATCACCAAGACATTTGTTTGGGCAAATTTTGACAAGATTTGATGAAGTTTCACTGGAGCTATTTGAATAAATAATTTGTATTTCATGCAAGTGTGAAATTGGTTTACAATTTGAGCACTTGCACAAACCCATGGTGGTGGTTTTAGTGACTTTTTTTGTAAAAATCGACTTTAAAATAACACTTTCCATTGTTTTTTTGCGGAGTTATCTTTGAAAGGGAGTGAATGTGACTGCGGGCTGGATTTGGAAAATGTCTACCAAGCAACCATTCCCTTAGGCAAGGCAGGAAATGAGGCATTTCATTTTGGAGGCAAAAGGACTACACCCTTTTCACACTTAATAACGAACAAAGTGACTCATTTGAAATGAGTTGCATGAGTGCAAGCAACTTGTGCATAGGATGCATTAGGAAAAGTGCATTGTGTTGATCCTTCCTGGTGCATCGTTCAATACTCCCTGTGAGCACTTTCACCAAATTGCTCTCACACTAAAACAAACCCGGGTTTGCTCTTGAGAGCGTTTGCTCTTGGAAAACTTTTTTCAAGATTAATCGAGCAAAACAAACCCGGTTTTGCTATTATTTTGGAGGGAATCTACCACAGCAAGCTCCGCCTCCCTCTCACCCGTCGACCAATGAGAGGGTGTGGTTGTCCCTTGGGGGCGGGGTCTTTTGGCGTTGGTGTCCCCCCTTTTCCCCAGAAAAGGGCCCATATAAACATCTTCT
>JAQIWQ010000157.1:0-23570 GCA_034695825.1 Folsomia inoculata | reverse complement strand
AGTAATGGGTGGCGAACAAGGTTTAAGATGGGGCGATTTAACCAAAGTCAAACTTCTTCCATCGCCCAGTTGAGACGAAAGTGACGACTTTTGTCGCTTTTGTTTTTTTTGTTCAACTAACGGCTTACCTACGCAGCATACTCCTGTAATTTGAACAAGGACGTGGTTTTAGGAGAAGGTGGAATGGTTTTAAATGTTGAATGTCTTACCAAACCCGTTGGCACAAGATCCACTTGAAAGACCCCCAGCATTACGGCACTGCGAACTAGCAACCATAAAAACCGTATAAAACTTTTTCTAGTTATAAAACTTATCAAATCTCGCGAATTTGCCAGAGAAGTTCTCAGGTTCTTAAAATGAACTTTTACTTTGTGAAACAGGTTCCTGCAACGTTTTCACTAGACTCTGGGACACAGGGCTGATTTGCTATTTTTACTATTGAGAATAGTGGGAAGACTATAAGGAATTAAATCAACTTTCTTAATATTTCCACTCGAATAATTCTTCTGAGACAATAAAAATTCTGAAGGCTTACATTTAGAAGACCTTTCATTACTCCCAGTTTCCAAAAGAGATTGATCAAAGTTCTGTAACTCTCTGTCCAACTTGAAGCAATTTACGACAACGACGACGAGAAGAAGCACCAAACTGGAGCTTAAAACTATTGAATAAAAATCAGTCCTCATTGTGTCCTCCCTGACTTGGGTACAAAATACTTTGACGACTCTTGTGACATCCGTGCAACAATGAACCACCAAAGTCACGACCGAGAATCATTTTTTTATCATTGTCAGTCTTGTCTTATATAGCCTCGCATTTCGTTGACTTCTCCTGCTAACCTCGACCCCTAGAAATAAAGATCTGCTCAATCACTGTTATGGGTTCCGTTGGAATTGGTCAATTAGTCATCAGGCAGTCTCGGATGATTTAGAATGCTTTGTGTAAGTAGCAGTGGTGAAAATAAACCACGGCATAGTTTAACACATACATACTGCTGGGCCGGGTGATTTAGTTTATTGCAAAACGTATCATCCACTATGAAATATTGGGTATTAATGCTTGTGTAACAACTTTGACAAAAGATTTATGTTCATTGTTTGTTCTTCAGATTATTTTATCGCTTTCAATCACTACACTTCCTATCCCGTTTGTCAGAGTCGGTTGAAAGGATAGAGTTTCAACACCGATTTAATTTCGGTGAAAGATATATTATATAAATGTTGTATAATGAAATATACGAAAAAGCTTGAGCAAAAAATCCACTTATTAGTTTCCACTCTTTTCAACAAAGTTTTTGCTTTTAACCCAAGCACAAATTGATTACAACAGAAATGAGTTTGCAATCCCTTTCGACTTTCCTAGCTTTGCAGACGCACTACTTTAGTATTTTGTACCGAAAACTTTTAAACCCTTCAATCACAATATAAGTAGAAGATACTTAACAGATTTGTCCGAATGAGATTATTACCTACCTAATTAAAATTACTCCAAATTCGTCGACAAAAATATTATTACTGTTTTAAAATAAATTGGCAAATGACTACTGTGTTCACATAGTCGGTTCAATTAAATGCAAAGCAAAAAAGCATTCATGATGTTATGTAACATGAAAATAAAATGTTGCAAGAAATTGTTTCCTGTTTTCAGTCATGTAAGCATGAATTAAAATGAAAACAAGAAAATGAAAAATGTGAACGTAAGTTACTGGGAGTAGTAAACGCAGTATCTCGAGATCTTTCTTTTGGAGATTGTATTTTGTTCACCGCAAAAGTTCTTATTGTGTCTTGGAAGGAAAACTGTCGAGGACCATTAAGAATTTTGTAGGTCGTAACATTTCACTGTTCATGCATTTTCTATGTCGACTTTACCTCAATTCATTCCACAGAGGACGTCGAGAGTGGTCCTCTTGGAATTCTAATGACAGTTGTTCCTTAATTATTAAACAGTTCAAGTTAGAATCTGATAACGAGCGGACGACTTTCACTCCTACGCTTGCTTTCGTTTACATGACGAGAAACCATTGCTCCGGTGACCGACATTGGCATTTACATTACTGATTTAACCAATTGCATTATCACCACTCCACAACCTTTCAACTTCCCTGTGGCCATTCTCATCAGGACAGAGAGGAAAGGCCAATTTACCATCTACAAAACCAACTGAATTAGCGTATGACCCTACATGTGACTATCAGAAATGTATCTGACAAGGTAAATAACAAGGCCAATCCTGTGATGACTGGAGGATTAACTAGTGGAGAGTAAATTGGATCTTTATTCATTAAAGTGGTTCTCCCTCATCCTCCCTTGCATAAAAAGACGTGAAATGAACTGTCAAACTTCAAGGGCTTCCCAATTAGCAAGAAACAATTTGAAGGTAATTCCCTTTCTGTGGGAAATCATTTTGCAACTGGAACAAAAATCTCTCTCTATACCTAGTGCTTTAGGCATTAAATGCGGTCTTAAGAGAATGGATACGTGAGGACATCGACAATATGGAAGAAGCCAAAAAAGTCCACGGAACATTTTGAAATCCTATTTGGATAGGAGAATCCAATTAGTTCCCAGGTATAAAATGACACCGTTGGGATTTTCGTGCCAGTTGTGATTTTGGTTTTCGACCACCTAAAAAGCAAAGATTTTGCACTTCGTAGGTGGATTGGATGGCTAGTATATCGCCACGTGTTCAAGAGACCAAGAAGACAACCCGTTATCGAAAAGCGCATTATCCATTTTATTTCATCACCGATTCCTTCCCACCAAACCAAACTACCAACCAAACCTCCTCCTAGTTTTTTCTGGATTTACAACTGCTGCTACCACGACTTACGACAATGATACCTCTTGTGTCTATCTTGCTGCGTTGCACGAAGTATAGCTGTTAAAGTATTCAAGAAAACTGCACGAAATGTGTGAGTGGACGACTTGCATAGGTATTTTCTTGGCGTGGTTGGACTGGAGAACAAGTTTGAGTTTACATTCTCATCTTTGCTTCATCTCACATATCCCAATCTTGTTGTGGGCTACAAAGGAGAAAAACTGTGGCAAAAGTTGGAAAGTTAGAGTCTGCAATAATAAGGAAGAACGAGGAGATCGGGCTGCGAAATAAAATCAGAGACAACCAGCCAACTGAACCAACCTCAATGCCCACTTTGCTCAGCCAAGCCAACCCAGCATACCTTGATCAATAGGAGCGTTTGGGTTACGATGTGGCCTTGTTGTGTATGAGTATGATGAATCGTCATTCTTCGGATGAGTTATCTGCGAACAAAGTTTGAAATCTATCTCGTGTGTCATGTTGGCTTGTTATCAGATGAGAGAAATGTGGATCTCTGTGACTGGCTTACTAACCACCAACTGATTCTTCCATCTCTTTTGCTGTAGAGTCATTCCATCCCAGCAGTCTTATTGTTAATAACTTTTCTTCAGCCCACAGAAAAGTCATTGTATACTTGAGGATCGTGACTTTGTTTGTGTACCGTTTTCATAGGCTACCCATGTTGTTGGACTTGGACTACTTGAAGTTGTAGAGGTGTGTACATACTATAGTATCCCTATCTGTTCTGTGACTGTAATATAACATAACAGGCAGAACATGGCAAAGTATCCAAAGTGGACGAGGTTGGTTTGGGATTGGATAACTCTGTCAGTGTGATACTTTCCAAGCTCATGAAATCCCATTTAATCCAGGTCTAATCAATTGATCTGCCCATTGCGTTCAGATTAAATCGTTTGGGATTGGCCACGTCCACGTTTTAAATTCTCTCGTTAGCATTTTAATGTCTTGGATTCAGATTCATACTGCAAATAACTTGGCATTGATCCACATCTGTAAATGTCATTCTCTCCGCATTAACGAATAACCTGCATACAGATTTTATTATATTAACCCACTCACCGCTAGCGTAACTACCTCTGACGATCCCACTTGCTGTTACGCCTTTTTATTCTTTCTACAGTCAAATTGCTTTATAGCAGCAGGAGCGGAAAATAAAGGACGAACAAGTGGAGTGCAAAACTCAAGAACAGAAAATGGGTTGATATTGGGACGTCGTAGAAAAAGAAAATTCCTAAAATTGCTTTAGCTCCCCTGCACTACTACAAATTCGTTTTTCAAGTACAGAATCTTCGCTGCTGTCTCTGTCTTGTTTCTCCAGTATTGTGAATGGGTTGGGTCTGTTGGAGAAAGTAGTAGAAGAGATCTGGGTTAGGATGAGCCAACCAAAGGATTCTCAGCCATCGCTTCATTTTTGCAATTCCACAGAGAACTCTGCAAATACCTTGTTGGTAAACAGTGCATGTTTCTTTCAAGCCATCTTCAAATCACCCCATGCGCTTAACTGTGGATGGGTTTGATTGGTAACAATTTGTACATCTAGGACTTGAATAAATAGATAGGTATCAAGCAAATGGTTAGGTTAGAACTGACACCTGATTTTTCTTTGTCGGACAGGAATCTGTTCTCAAATCAGATTTATTTCGCTTGGTTAAGACGAGGAGAATGTGGAAACTTTTTCTATTATGTCGCCCCTCATACTACCACATCTCGGAATACGTATTACGCTCGTTATGTTGTTACCCGTTTTTACATTTAGCAAGAAGTTACGACCGCATTATTTTTCAAGTTCTAGGAAAAAGCGACAATAACAACACCATTTTAGACTCTAATTAAAAGTTATTATTTGTTTTACTACAAAATACTGAGTCAGCGCCACATTGTTTGACCAGTTAATTAGTCTATCCTTATTCAGCACAAACCATTGCCTTTGGTTTTCATGGATAGAATTTACCTTAAAGGAATATGCTGCGATTTATCTAGTTTATCCTTTGGTTTGCAGTAATGATCAAACGAGAGACTGTCATTGGTGGGTTTAATTCATACTGCCAAATGATAAGATAAAGATGGATAAATGGTTGTATATCTAGTTGTGTTGTCTGATAAATGAGTTGTTGCAACTAATGGTCTGTGCTTGCTTAAGACAAAGAGGTCTTTGAAGTGATTCCAGTCATGCTATGTATGTTTTGTCTCAAGTCACGTAAATTAGGTGTCAACCACCTTCAGATATGGTCGAGAGGAAGATGAAGTGATGGGACCAAGTTCAGCAAAGCGATAGGTCTATGTCGTGTAAAGACCAAGTCTACGTCCTCCGCTTAAGAAGTCAAATGAACTCACACCCTTGCCTGCAAGACAAGTTAATAAAGAAGCTTGAAGGGAATAACAATGTTTTTCCGTTTATATTTCGTTTGCCAGAATCAGCTCCGGTATGCGTACAGAACTCTATCTAACATTCATTTTAAGCTTCACAACGTAGAAAGACAAACTTTTCATCTTGTTGTACTTGTACAATGCAGTCGTCGGTAACGCCACATCAAGCACAGGAAGACGGAGGAAGACCTTTGGGAGCAGGAGTACGAGCTAAAAGCATTTGTAGCTGACAATGATCAAGACCCTGGACACACAAGATCGACCGTCTCTCTCAGAATCAGAAAAGTCCAATTTGCAGAACTGAACACGGGCCAAAACAGCCTTCCACGATTCCACATTGCGTTAGTCGGCAAGGGATTCCCCATCAGCCCAGGAAAAATTAATCTCCAAGTCGGATAATGGTGACTTATACTACCACGTAGAAGACTTTTGCCGCAATGGTTCAAATATCAAACACATCTAAGAAATTCGTCAAAAAATATTAAGGTAAAAATGGAACAATTGCTATTCTTGTCCTACTTTTGGAAGGCATCCCCCGTAATACTCTGAGAAACCTACTGAATAATTATGCTCGGTAACCCTTTTCTTCTTTCTGTAACATTTACCCGTTTCTCACTTGAGATTTAGTGAGTCATAGTAGTACTGTCGTGCCATTTAGTCGTACAATAAAAAAGCCAGCAATTTATTTGTGTAAAGCAATGCAAGATTATGGGTTGTTGAAATTCTTGGACGGAACAGTCAACTGGGGAAAGCATTTTATATCACGCCTTGGCCATGCAATTACTGCACGTGCATGCATCGCATCGGTTGCAATAGCAAAAGCAACAAAAAGGTGGTTGAATCTATATGCGCTATGCGTGCAACGATACCCCCAAATACCAGTTGTCGAGCCAATTCATCAACACCAATTTATTCTTATCGTTACATGCTGTAAATTAGTACAAAACCTGTAGTCAAATATGAAAGGTCATGATATTTCTTACTCACGAGCTGTGATTTTACGATATGGTGGTTGTTCAAAATTGTGGTAACTTCAATTCTTAAAGCAGTCATTTACTCTGTAAAATATTAGGCTCAAATTGCAATTGTTTGGATTATTTAACCCAAAAATTAAAATGCTCACGCCACGTAAATAGCTCAAGTCTAGAATCCAAAATCTGAAGAAGTTGGCTCAATCACCCCATATGTAGTACCGCTCCGATGATAGAGACAAACGATGAATCGCTTTGGATTGAAATCTTTAGATTCTCTATATAAATAGTAGCAACATGTGTACATCAACAAAAAAGAGAATAATGTGCCAAATTGTATAGAAACGGAGCATCGTGTCGAGTCATCTTGATAACGTAATAACATGTGTATCAGCAAACTCTGAGTGAGCCGCAATTGAATAGTTGAGCCAGCGAAACGTAAATTTTAGGTCCTGTTAAAAGACGGGAGATTATATTTTTGCCATCTATCAAATAATTCAATTATGTAAATGCCACACTTTAAGCCTTTATGCTTTCACAAGACATCGAGATAAAGGATTTACATGAAAATAGGACCATAAGCCCCTTCATGTACTACCCCCACAACCACCAGCACGGTGCTATCTCCCCAACAGCTATAATAGTTGAAGCTGCTTCCTTCTCCACTCATCTTTACCACTTTTACGTGACTTTGTCCCGCTCTTTTGCTGCGCCAGGAAAACACAAAACCGCAAAACTTCTCATCAACTTTTGCATGACTTCTTCCAAGAATTCATTTTAACCTAAGCTAATGGTTTTCTAAACTTTCCTATCCACTTTCTCCGCATATGGAGGATCAAGATGTGGAATTAGCTTCGTCTAGCTTAGTTCCAGGTAATTCCAATGACGCCTTGGGTTCCGTCGTGTCATTCTCACTTCTAGACAAACTCAATCTGGGAACACTGGTGAACTGAGCTGAAAGCTGACCTTCTTTTCAATCTAGCTCATCCAGGTAACATTGACACTAATCTTCTGCTGCTGCTGCTGAGGGAAGCAGAATGCCAAATTAAAGGTGTCGTCTATTGTTTCTACACGGTTTCACATAATTATAAACAGTACTTTATGACTTGGTTCTACTACTATCACGGCTACCACCACTCTTATTACAACAAACATAATATTTTACGACTCCCAACGTTCCAACCCCAACCAACTTAACTTTCTTTTTCTTTTTAGATGGGATCTAAAAATCCAGCGAAGGAAAGCAATAAACTCGAGTCTAAGCACCGATCCAAGTATAAAAAGCAATGCTATGCAAATGCAAAGCAAAAGATGCCGACGATGATGAAAACATAATTTCTGTAGATTTTGCCAAACTCAGTATAAGTTCAAGTGAAACTGACAATGGTGTCTGGAAGCGTAGTGGTTGGATTGGATACCGCAACAGAGATCAGCCCAGATCTCGGTTTCTTCCTGTTCCATCCATCCACCCACTCCATTATTTTCTCTATGAATTCAGACTACGTAATCTCATTAAGTAGAGCTCCAAACTGAATGGCTGGCTTTATGGACAATAGCGGATTTAGTAGTGCTCCTTCCACGTGGTGAATTGCCATGTTTATTGTTGAACAATAATGCATTTTACCTTCCTGCTTGACTTTATTACTCCATTACAAGGGATCAAAATTCTAGGAATAAATACCTAACAACATTTTACAACTGGAAACATTGAATTCAATGATAAATAGTATTGGATCAGTTTCATTAACCAAGACAAAGTTTTAAAAACAAGCATTTCATGCGTCTGAAAGCTCACGTTTGCACATCACCACCTTATTTTGTTTCTGCAGTTGTTGCAGTGCAATATCAGCATCATATTAACTTAACAAGTACTCGAAAGCTAATGATGGAGAAATCGTCTGCAAAAGTTGCATGAATCCTTCTACTACGGTGCAGAGTGGAAAGAAGGAGAGAGGACTTGATGTGGGCTTGAACTACAGAGTGCGAGGGGGACCAAATAGGAGAATGCTTTCAGCCCAATTAAAATTTCTATGCGTAGCTGGTTTTTGGTAAATGTCTTAAATTAAATTCCTTTCCTTCGTACACAGCGACCTTCATGATACAACCTGGAAATTATGTAATGGGTTACATACCGACACAATAATGAACATACTCCTGTTATATGCTACTTCTGTACCTGCTGCCAAGTTCACACTGAAGTTCTGGAACAAATTTGTGCGAACTTGTGCATTCTGCTGTTCCACATATGGGATATCTAGAATTTAAAACAGTGATAGTAACAAGAACATGAAAAGGAGTCTAGGTATGTTAAATTCAATAGTGCACCTTGAGCCTTTAGGAATCCACAAAAATTCGTTAGGTGGACAATCATGAATCGGTTTATATAACTGCAAGATGAAAATCATGCTGGTAACATAATATTTTACATTAACATAATGAAGTTATTTAGATTGTAATTATTACGCGTTCGCAGCGCCCCTTGAAAAGCGACCACTGGTACTTTAAAGAATATTTGGGAGGAGGACGGCACAGGTTACGCTCACATGCTGGAAACCCATTTTTATCAGCCACCAACCATTCTGATTCTTCGCAATGACCCTAAAAAACAAATTTCGCTGCATTTATTACACTAGCATAAATCAGTAATTTGACACACTGCCATAATTTACTGCCAACAATGGGTGTGGAGAAAGTAAAGTACGCCCTGCCTGCTAAAAGTCACCATGACTTGACTCAACTTGTAAGAGCGCATAAATATGTAATAGGCACCCCTGGAGCAGCAGGGAGAAAGTGTATATATGACATGCTCCGGCTGCATGCGCAACTTTTTTTGTAAACGTTAAGTCACTAAAATGATAAAGTTGTCATGTTGCGAGTAAGAGTTGAGTTTCAACCAGGTTTACCGAATTTGTCTCGTGTCTAAATTAAACAAATCATTCCCTGTCAATTCGACTCTACGGGTTGGCTTCTCTTTTGTGGTTTTCTTATTTACTGAAGGCCAAATTCATTGGACCTTCCTCCAATTTCCTCAAAAGCGAGTGGATTGAAGTAGGTTATGCAGGAAAGCAGTTCAATAGAACTAGCTTTCCCTTTGAGGTGCGCCACCGTAAAATAAGAGGGAATAGAACTGATATTGGGTACAAACAACTTCTCAAAAATCAGTCTTTCTTTCTGGGTGTATGGCTTTTAAAATGAGAAAAGTAAGTCTGCTTTCCTTAACACTGGTTTCTTTCCCCTTGCTTCGCTTTCCGTCCTCTTCTTAACGAAAACTTCATAAGAAAAAGAAAGGAAAATGAAACTTTTGAGAAGTCTGAGAACGAGTAGTAGAATGGGACAGTCGTTGAGAAGACAGGCAGCAGGGGCAATCTAATAGCTTCGAAAAGAATAACTGAGAAATTACACTGAGCCAGGAAGTCGACTAGCATCTGTTCTGTCGCCATAATTTTTTAGACTGCTGCTGCTACCCTACCAATTTATGAAGGCATCTTAAAGTTCATACGTTTGTAATTTTCTCTCGAGTCGATCTACCATAAACTGCGACATGTGTTCCTGTTCTGTTTTACCATGCCCTATATTATAAAAAGAAAGGAATTTTCTTGTTCCTTCTGCCCGTCTCATGCCCATCTTTTCATGTTTCATGTTCCAAGAAGTTGTCTAAGTGGAAAAGTAGTTGTGAGTTGAGTTGAAGAAACAAGAACAGAGTGTAGAGCGTTATCCAATGCGGAAAACTCTCTCCCAAAGACTTCATTAAGCTTTCGTAATATTTCCAACTTGTGTCAAATTAATGAGCAAAATTTACATTAAAATGTAATTTTAATTCAAGGGAAAGTTCGATGTGCATGCGCTTACATTTACCACCATAACTTTTCTCCTAACAAGATGCTCTCGTCATTTCACTTATTAGTATTAGTCAAAGGAAGAAATGTCGAGATTAAAAGTCTCAACGAATGGACTTGAGTATGATGATGGGAACGATAATTTGGCTGCACTGCATGTACTAACTAATTCGACGAAGCTGGTAGATGGTTTTGAGTATAGCTGAAGTCTCCGGAGAGAATAATATAGCAATGGGAGGAGTAATGATATAGCATTCTGTGGTTGTTTGCGAGTAATCCGAGTTAGGAGAAGAGAAACTCATTGTATTTACTTTAGTAATGCTTTGATTGTTTTACCTGTTCATAAGCGTAAAAGCATTCGTTGTAAACTGATGAGAAAATCAGAGATTTACACTCTATATCATAGTTGCCTGTAATAATAGTACATACATGAGATGATTTCAACACTTAAAACATAGAAACTGATAATAAACTTACAATCGCATTCTCCGAACACAGGATCATCTGGAACTGCATAGAAAATCATATTCCGTCCACAGGGTCCTAATGAGGGAGAAATTCAGCATTAGTTACACTGGTTTTCAATAATGTTTGAAGGTGTTTTGCGAAAAACCTATGGTTCCAGTCTTGTAACACTGCTTGGTTTTGTTGTCAAATCTTGTACTCCACATTTCGTACGTGCTGCTCCCAGCCATTTCAGGGCATAACTCTGCTCTGGAGGACAAACAGACCGTAATCAACAACATTAAGCATTTAAATGGCTTGTTTCTTCCCATTCACTTCCTAAGTTGAAATATCCAGTCGACACTTGTAATATACCAATATGCTAATGTGTCATACTTGAATACTTAGCATATGCTCAACAATCCAACTAACAGGAACTACTAGGGTGATGCAGTATTATGCTCTATGGCCTGTTCTGAACATTTCCCACAGTTCTGGCAGGACACAATCCAAGGATTTTGCGAAATTCTACTCTAATGTCACCCGAATCTTATTATAACGGTGCCATACATTATATGTGCAAGCAAACCCGCAAACCCTTTTCTCCCGTCCCTGTCTCAGTTTCTTGTGACCACTATCATGGCACATTGCACCAAACACCGAGCTCTGTTTTCCGCTGATCCTAAGTCCCACAGACTTGGGCTCACTTGCGAACTCACGGAAGTGGAATTGAGTTTATGAAATGAAAACTTGATCTATTTAATAGAAATCCACTGTACTCTCGAGGAATACACTGCTCTGCCGGCCTTTTGCCTGGCCATCCATTCCGTTCCATGAGTGGTTAATGGGAATAGAAGGAAAACTTCCCGAGTGAGACGAGACTATGGACTACGAGTTTCCAACAGACTTAAAAAAATTGTTTTCCAGATTTTGGCTTTGGTCTACTTTAACCCGTCACATTGAAATATGTAGTTTCTGGAAGTTGTGACTTACTTGGTTTTTGCTGCTGCTCTCGATGAGGCCGATAGCATTCCAGCGGCATGGGCAGCCCCCAGCGTGAATGCAAACAGGACCAAACAAATGAGGAACCGATTCCGCGTATTCATTTTGATAGAATGAAAAGGAAGTGGAAGTGGAATGACCCAAACCATCAACTATACATACTGCATTTAACTGTCTAATGAACCAAAGCAATATTTTTAACATACCCTTGGTACAAATCTAGCTTAACTTTTTCCTCTGCCTATATATGCAGGATTTTCTCAATAAACAATTCACCTCTGCACCATTATTATTATGGCATAAAGTAAGCAAGACGTTAATGCACATTTCACTCGCCATAATCCTCTCTCGGCACATCTTTTATGTTGGGTTTGCATGCATGCATGAATTACGATACAAAGCTCATGCTACACGCTTTATTCACGTAGGAAATAATATTATAATCATATAGGAAGGAAGTGGTGGTCAGTGAATCTTTCATTTTTTGCCTTGCTATAAAATTCTCTCTTTTTTGTTGTGGTAAAGTAAGAAAATATGTTCAATGTCTATTTTACTTGTAGATGCACATAATCCACCTTTTAGGACGGTAATGACCTGATAACTAAATAGTTAACATTTTAACAAAGTAAATATTGCAAGACCGGTAATGGACGGCAATAGCCTACAGCAGTTCAAGTTCAAGCTCAACTCTCACTTTCGCTTTCCATGTCACTCACAATCAGGAATCACAATGAATGAACGAAAGTGAGATTAGAGCCGTGCGAGACAAAGTCAACGAGCTACACTAGTCGGCTTACAGCTCACCAATTACGATCACAATTAATCCTACGATTTACTGCACTTGCCAAAAACAAACAACAATCTGATGAAAAGCCCTTTAACATGGTTATTCTTCCACCGTGTATGAAGATTGTGATGCAATGCGGGGTTCGGGCAAAGTGGTATTAAAATTAAATCCGTGTATATACTAACCCACACTGTGATGACACTTCAATTCATGGCATAATAATATGAGACAATGTATATATGGTATATATACTACTGGCAGTACTGGCTTCTGGTAACTGCTTTTTGTATTACGGTTGAAGTGTAGCAGAAGTGTCCTCCATGGCTTTGAATTATTTGTGGTAGCTCGTGCGAAAGGCTGATAGTTTCCGTTGACTCTAACCTGTATAGCTTAGCTTCACATCTACTAAAACATTAATCATGCCACTTTTCCTATTGGCTCATAGAATAAATCTGCAGGCTGAGGTTGCAATGCAGGTGCCGTTATAAAGTGTGCATAATTAGACTTAGGAACACTCCTTCTTTCATCCTTTTGGTTCGCAACTCCAACCATGCACTGAAATCTATCCAACTTTCTCTGATGTTTGAACCGTAACGGAGTGGTATTGTGTTACTGAGAACATATATTCAACCATGTCATCCAGAATGGAACTCGGTTGACGTTGACACCGACACATAAGTCAACTGCCATTTCAATACCAAATCTTGGTTTAGCGATTGCAGTTGAAGTTTGAGCTAATAGGACAAGTAGGTAAGGTTGGTCGTGACAGAAATCGTGACTGTAACAGAAACAGCAGCACAACAGCAACACGACAAGGAAAGTGAGAGGAAATGAATCAGTCAAGAGGAAGACAAAAGACCTTTGGATGATGTTGACAACATATGTGGTGCACCAACAAACTCTATTTTCGAGACCAGAGAATAGTTCTTTGATCATTCAATTAACAGCACCGTTTCTTATACAAACTTATAAACTATGACGGCAGACTAGTTTTTGGCGAAACTCTCGAATCGTTCTATTTTGTTATAAGTGCACGAACTTGACTCACTCTGCTTTCTCTCTCTCTACGAAACCAACCCATGCAGTAGTGTTTGTCAACATACATAGCATACACAGATGGAAGGAGCATAAGCTGTTTACAGTCACCTTCTTACAGTTGACTGGTCGACGATAGTGTCTCCTTTATATATGGTATCATAATTCAAACTATGATAAATTTGCTTTGTGGAAAGTTGGTGGTGGAAACTGATGAAACATTTCTACTTTCTTATCATATATCACTCCAAGAATAAGAAACTTTTGAAAACATGGACAGAATGGAGTAGTGTGGACCGAGTTACAAAAAGCGTATGTATGTACTATGGAACAGTCAACCATGCACAATAGAAAACAAACAGAGCAGAAATTAATACAGAATGCAAGACGCTATTATGTATTATACTACGTAGTAGCTTGGGTTGAGGTTTGCCTTTGCCACACCATCACAAGATCACAACAAGTTATTATACGCTGATGTAATAGAAGAAGCGACGACACTTATAATTGCCATCACCATTTGCTCAGACCGACTGTGTCCCAGTCTGAATTAGTGCAGACATGGTCGACAAAGTGGTGTGGTAATTTCTTAACCACGATTAGGAATTGATTAGATTCATCAAGGATCTCATTTTCAACCGAATTTGAATTTTCAATGTGGATCGCGAGGAGTCGTATTATTTCCCATTCAAAATTGAATTTGACTAAGCAGCCCACTCTACTCTACTAGATACTCTACTCTAGAGTCCTTTTCTGGTTTTGCATAGTAAATAAGGAGAAAGGCACTTTAACAAATCATACGAAAGTTGTTGAAATAGAAATACAAATTTATCCACCAAATGGAGAGGCAGCAGCTGCGACTACTAGCTGACTGCATGGAGCTGCTGGTCTCCTTCATCGAAATCCAAAAACTCATGCTTATTCACCAAAACCAGGATAAGAATAACTTTCGTCACAGTATCTAGTATGTAGTACTAGTGGATGTAGAAATGGCAGAAGCAGTCATAGTGTGTGTCATGATGGAAACGGGTTGATTGTTCTTTATAAAAATAAATTCTCATTTCTTGTCTTCGTCTCATCTCATTTCGAGAAGTTGAACCAATTCAATTCCATCCCTTCAAATAATGGAACGTCTGTTGGAGTGGAGGATATGGATTTCTAAATGGGCGCATGAATAAGAAAAAAAGAGTTGTATAGAAATGTTGATATGTATTGGATTGCCAAATTCCAACATAGAAAAGCTTTCGCAAAGTGCAATGGTTTTGGAGACTAGTAGGACATTTATTTTCTCGTGGTGTCATTCTCATGGGTTTAGTAAATTTCATATACGTACTATCTTATCTTAACTCATCTGTGGCATAAAAGTTATATTAAGGGGCAAGAAATAAAAATAAGCTAGTTGAATTCTTTGCATAACTCTGTCTCTACTACTTGCATTCTCATTTCCAAGTTGGAATGTTGTCCATACAGTTCAGTTATTTGTTCAACTCGGCACATTATATTTGCCACATAGCCACAGTCTCCCATTATTCTCATCTCGTAGTCATCATTTATGAACAAGCATCATCGTGTTAGAAGGAAGAAAAAGAACAAAGCTTATGAACAAATATTTCACAATTTATCCATCCAATGGGTTGACGTTGGCATCCTCATTTTAAAATAGGACAACTGCTAAAAGACAAAAAGTTGGAACTTTGTCGGGAGTGACAGTCATGATGTGATGAAACAGCAGCGTTGAGGCAGAGTTCACACATAGAAATTCGAATTCACTTTCGGTGGTCGGGCCTGCTGGGCTGTAAATCTCTTTGCATTGTGAATTCTGTTGTAGTACCAACTGCAAACTATGCTCCATGAATCTGCTGACTATGTATAAACTGAGCACATTTAACCAGTTGATGCGTATAAATAAGCCTCGTTCATTATCCTAGCTTATTTCTGTCCCTTGTATGTTTGTCACACGAATAATAAAATCGATTTTATTATTTTAGTGGCTCATCTGGGAGCTTTTGTTCCAGGACAAAGCTATTCTTCTAACAGGCTCTCATTCCCTATTTCACATTCACATTCACTCTCAACTCATTCTCTCGGTTTCACATAGGCCATTTGGTGGTTGTGTTAGTGTTAAGTTTGATTTAACATCCCGTAAAATTTTAAATTCACAGCAGCCTCGCAGTATAACTTAGTTTCATTCTCTGCCTACAAATGGTGCATGGCGTCAGCAACAAACCAACAAACCCGTAATTGCAAAGTTTGCTTTGGAACGAAATCTATTTTTCCGGCTAAACAGACAACCACATCCAACTCGTGCATATTATCCTTCCTTCCGTTTCCTACCACCACCCCAATTTTAATTTGTATTTGTGCAACTAACTCATTTACATTTTCAACCACTACAATATAACTATACGGGCGAGTCTTGTTTGCAATCTACCTTTATGCTATTAATGGGATTTAGAGATTGTGTAACAACTTTTAATAACATTAAGCCCCGGACACAACCACTGACTGAACTGACTAAACTCATTGTGACGAAACAAAATCTAGTTGTTTTGTTCCTTGGGTGCATTTAATTTGCCCTGATGAATCCATGCAATGCAACGAAATCTGTTGAATGCATGGTTGAAAATTCAGTTCAACGAGTGATTTCCGAATAGGAAGAAGGAAGGAAGAAGGGATGAGGAGGATGACGAGGCAAACCGAAAAGGTTACCCTGGAGCAGATGACACTATTATAATAATACAGTACATAGTTTAGTTGGTTGGCCACCCAGGGACAGACAAGCAGTAGGGCCATTGTGCATCTCATATAATATATGAAAGGGAAATGAGCATTGCAATAATTGAATGTGAAAGGGATGGTTGTAAGAGCGATGGCCACAAATGTTTAAATTAAGCATAAAATGGAATCACACACAGGCTGCTCTACTTATTGTAACAGATTCAACTTGAAGTGCAACTCAACTTCTACCACCACCACTCCCACCATTACCACTGTCTTGGACTCTTTGGGTATTATTGGGCATTACTTGCAACTGCCATAAGTAAAGCCCTTTTGGCAATTTGAAAATGATGAAAATGATCTCTGGTGGGTTTCTTCCAATGTTCATTTCGACGTTCAACGAGCCAAAGACGAAACCAGTGGAGCCTTATTTTAGTCGATCTATGATGTCGGTAGTGTTCTGGCTGAATTGAATGCGAGCATCTGGTGCCACCGACGAGGAGACAGGAGAGAAAGGGCTTCTACTCTTTCAATTTGGTGTCCCACTACAACCACGACTTTCTCTACCAACAGTAGAACAGGACCAACTACTAACTGTTGGACTACTACTATACCATGTATGTATTAGTGGGAAGGTTAGTTGTTACCTTGAAGAAGTAGGAGTAGGAAAACGAAACACGAATGGTGTGGTGCAGTAAATTTACTTGCTTGTTGTGGGAGTGAGTAAAAGTGTATCCGAGCTCTTGAGTTGGGCTGAGTTATGGGGCGCTTTTCTCGGCCGCGAGCTGGACCTCGATGATTTAGATTCGGTGGACAATAAGAGAGGCAACCCAATGGTAAAAATGGTAAAATGGTAATGGAATTGAATTGGTCGGCGACTGGTAAAGTGGACGAGAACTCGTATATCTTTCAAGAGTTTAGTGTTTATGTGCCTTGTACAGTGTGGGTGGAGATGAATCCAGAGGTTCAATTCGATAGAGATTTTGCTGGCAATAACATCACACTGCACTTGGAGCTACTGTATGGAAGGGACACTTTCTCTTCTTTTTCACTGTATCGGGAAGGAAGATGTAAAAAGCCCTTTCCAGTTCATAAAATTTGCTGCTATGCACAAAATAGCGATTGTCCTTCCCTTCACTTTTGCAAGTGCTAAAAGTCCTCGCAGTGATCCTATTGAAAGGCTTTAACCAAATTTTATTCCTACTTTATGCCGTTCGGTAGCCCTGTTTGTCATGTTGCTCTATGTTTAGTTTGCTGGCATTATGCATTTTTACCCAAGCCTTTTGAACAGCAATTCCTGCAATATAAAAGGTTGCTTTTTATTGGAAAGAGCAGGAAGCGGAGGTAAAAGGTAGGAAGAGACGAATCCAAAGGTTTTGGCTTCTCCAATCTCCATCTTCCATCATCCGTTGTCGTAACAAAGCCATGCCACGCTCTACTCGCTTTGCAAGCACAAAATTTATATCTTAGTCGCATATTCCAAAGATTCTGACTTGTACTAAAAGGGAATCAAATGGATTGCCTTTCCAGTACTGTTATGAAGTTCAAACAGGATTTTAATCCAAGAAGTCCCCCTACCTACACTTCTCCCTGCTTTCCACTAAATCTAACAAATTCCGTTATTGTTGTGTTGTGGTGGCAGAGGTTGTATGTAGTAGTTGAGAGAGAGCATTTTGAGAAATTGAGCATAGAAATATAAGTCTACTGTAACTAGAATAACAACGTCACATGAAATTCCCCTTTTTTGCCATTTCTCCCGTTCTGTAGCTGACAATGAAGGGGTGAAAACTTTTTGTTAATCTCCTCTGCTAACAATAGCCACGAGGCAGAATTGCCACTTACTATCAACTGTGACTTTGAGCTACCTACCGCCGTCACCAACCACAGAACAAGAGCTACGGGAGTCCGCCTAATAGGACGACGCACATTACATATCCACAACCAACATCATAGTCAACGTGACAGTTTCACTTTGAGTCTTTTCCTTGTTCCGTATTTTGAGCATTTTCTACCTTCACCATCACTATTTTCTCCGGACCGAGGGCAGCATTCGTGGTTGGTGGTGGTGGTCTGGTTTGGTGGTTGTAGAGATCCCAAGGGATGTTGACAACAGAAGCCCATAGGACCGGAACATTTCGGTTACCAACAACTGTCGTCTTTCCATTCCGTGTGTACAAGAGTAGAAAGTACTGGTGGTTCGTTGGTTTATTGGAGCATTGTGTGGCTGCAATCTCTTCTACCTCTTCTACATTTTCTCTCCACATCTCCCCCGTGGAAAAATTATCAGCTTTCTCTAATACTAGCATCCAATAAAAAATCTTGACAATTCCACACGGACTCTCTTTCCTCCCTGTCCATGGTTGGGATGAATGAATAGAGTTGTGCTTACCTATTATTAAAAGACTATAACTGACTAGGGTAGCAGCAACCCCAACGAAGATGAGACAAAACACGTGTATTCCAAAATTACTCATATAATTTATCTTTACGGTTAACAAGGACTCTTGCATGCATAAACACCCAAAAACTCTAGTTTCTACCTCATAGTTGCTGATGAGTTCTGGTTTACAACATAACGCTCTCCCTCTCGCTTTGTCTTGTTTTAACCCCATTGTTTTACATTCACACTTGCCATGGGTAAAATAAATAGGAGAAGAATGAGCATACATCCATAATAATGCATGCTCTTTTGTTTGCAGTTCATTTCATTCATGCGGCTCTCCGGATGCGTAGAATTCAACCGTTTGGAAAACGAAAGAAATTCGAAATAAATTGCATTGCTTGGGCGATTCTGAATCTGGTCTTAAAAGGTTATGCGTTTTTTGTCATCAATGAACTCGCAACATGAACACAATAACGGGAAAAGCCCTTCTGCAAATTGGAGTCAGCTCTAACAGAGCAGACATTCGCGTTGTTTTCGACAAAACTGAATATATGTGTATGCCAGTTGTTAGTCGTCCTAATACAGTAAAGCGCTGCTATTAATCTAATGAGAAGAGGAAGGTGTTCTAAATTTATCTTTGCTCTGTGGGAGTCCACAATCTATTTGGCTTTGGCCTTACGTCTTTGCTGATAATATATGACGATACTCTCGCGATACACCTTGTTTTCGATTCCACTCGTACTTCACGTAAATTCTATTCCTCTTACTACCCGTTTGTGGAAGCCGTGTTTCGTTTATTTCTTGCTCAATATTGCGATCTCATCTGAAAGGAGTTTCTAAATTAAACTGATTTAGGACGAGACGTACAAGATGAATACAGATTGCATGGCTTTACGAGTGGTTAGATGGTGCATTACCATTATCGACCTTATTTGTGTGCAAGCAGTTAAACCAACAACTAAACCATTCTCACTCTGATTGAGGAGGGTTGAGGATGAGCGAAATCATAAAACATACACATGGCAGTTTGACACGACAGATTCTACTGTTCTATGTGTGCAGTGATGGGATGGCAGTTAAACGAACCGGACAGGATTACGTGGCCGTATTTTGTGGCAGTCAAACTTGTCTTCATTCACTATTGTTTGAATAAATCAATAACATCGCGTCGTCTTTGCTACGAGTAGTGAGGGCAAATTACCAAACCAGCAATTGATAACGCCATGCACACAAATGTCCCAGGCTGTGTTACTACAACGCTACACTATTGCCAATGACGAAATACCGTTAGTTGCCTCGTTGAGCCTAAACTCCACACACTCATTCAATCGCATGAGACTGGAATGATTCTTGTTTGCTCGTCTTCGACTTTTATTGTCTTCAATAATGTCATCTCTTTTCAGCCTCAAGAACAACGCCTGCCTGACTTGGCTGTGCATACACGTAACGTTATTTAAAGTTTACTCTCATGTCAGCTCAACTATGTAAAACAGATTAGGTGGCTTGCAGAAATCGATAGAACAAATATTTACCTTTCCTACTAGAGACGTTATAAATTCAACAGTTAAACTGGAATACCAATCTATGCATGGGAAAAGCTATAAATTACCCAAACAATTTGATGGGTATCAATTCTTCCTACTTAAATATGTATATGTTACCGATACTCTGTTGACAACTCTATTATTATTCTGTTGTCTTTGGCCCAACAATCTTTGATCCAAGTCATTTCATTTATTTAATAGCTATTCATTCACCAAGAACGATAAGAAGAAAGCGAAGTTTGACAAATTGTTTGCGATTATTGTGTCTATTTTGTTTTGTCATTGGGTTTTCAATCCCTTAAGCGATTTAAACGACCAATACGTTTGGTTGGTTGGTGGTAGTAAGGAAGGGATTATAGATTTTCATTAAAACGCTTGTGTACTGAATGGACTGTGCTTCAATACATATGACCACAAATTCCCGAATATTACTACGTTTTTGGTAATAATATTACTAAAAGAATAAATATTATTTGTTTCTTTGCTACCATATGACACAAATGAACCCTTCACTTACGATAATGCAATTGGCGTAATTTCGTCATTTTTTCCTTGCCATAAAGTACAGTGGATGGAGTATTATGGGGCTTACAAAGTCAATCAACACATGACGAGATTCCCCTCTCGCAGGACGATTGAACCAAAAACCTTTTTCCTCGAAAGGAAGGTTCATTTAATTTACTCGGTCAATCATTGTGCAAATCTCTAGAGAAAACAGCGCTCCGCTGTCACTAGTATTTCTACTAAAGAGGTGGATGGATGGAGAATGGAGACCAACCGGAAAATATTTTCTTTTCAGAGTGTATCGCAAGAATGTCCAAGAGTGAAGAAATGCTTCGATATGTGGGATGTCGCTAGCTCGGAAAGTTATATCATTTTGTATCGAGCGTTTCTTTCAACATATATGAGCGCTGTCAGTAAGCCACTCTTTGATCCCTTTACGAATACAATAGCTGAACATGGCCTGGGGTAGAATTGTCAGTAAAAGGATTGAATATCTCACTATAAAGTGGATTCCTCTACAGCCCGAGCCCAGTTTTGAGATGAGGAGGAATACACATACACATGTAACCCAATGCAAATATTGTCCATTGCAAAACTGAGTTTCTGTGTCTAGTCTACCAAATGGTTCGATAGTCTCTTTCCGTGAACCTTTGTAGTATCCATTTTTCCGACAAGGCAAAGTTGATGGAATGGGAGAGCGCAATGTATGTATATCAATAGCCACAAGCTAGGACAAAAAAGAAACATGACCAAGAGTTTGATGAAAATGTGTTTGCAAGTTGTGCTCTGGTTGGCTACTAGCTGTCCAAATTATTCCTGGTTTGCCCATGTGGTTACGCAAGGAAGGAAAGATTGAAATTGGAGCATGTGGTGGTGAAAGTGGTCGCTCAGGTGTCTCTCTGATTACAAGCTAATGGAGCAAACGGGCCGGATGCCGTAGTCTCAATATTTTTGGTAGTCACATTAGACAGATATTGGGTGAAGATAAGGTACTGTGCCTGCTTGCTTGCCTCACGCTGTTCTCGTGACTAACTACAACAGTTAGAGCAGGGTTAGCAACTCATTACATAGCATCTCCCATCAACGTACTCTGATTCATTCTGCTCCAGTTTTCCAAGAGAGTCATGTGAATTTGGATGAAGTTGACATTTGGATCCAGGATTCAGAGAGTTTTGCTTTACCGAATCTGTCGACTGCTATATGTAAACTGTACATACATCCTTCCTGTACTTCAGTTGGGCATTCTCATCCTCCCCACCACTCAGTCAGAGTCCAATAATATTATATCTCTGTGATATTTATGTAGGTTAGACCAAAATCTAGTCCTTCTCCTTCATACACGGAGAAAAGGTAAGGCGGGGTAGCATGAGTGAGGTTAATAAATAGCGGACAAGGAGTTCAAGGAAAGCACGCGATGCCATTAGGAGGAACGTAAATGAACATCGCATGAACAAGATGATGATGCTCAAGTGCATGACACTGGCATGTGGCCGATGTACCTATAAGTAGCCAACCATCCATTGATGCTGCCTTTGATTGTGGATGTTCTCTGTGTGGTCATTGTGAACCGTTTCCGTGCATTTCTACCAAGCGGACGTCATTCCATCCAAACCACGTCAATAGAAAATAAGCGATACAGTGATGACAAGTATTATATGTGATGATGATGATGTGTCCAAATCGCCCAGTTGGTCAGTTTTCCTTGGTTCACAGATAATTCCCACGACCCACCGAACCCATTTCCAGGCATACAGGCTGCTCACCGTCAGTTGCTTACACACATCATAAATGAACTTAACTTACACCACAACAACTGACTTGTCTTGTGCCCAGTAAAAATGAGTGGACCAGAGGTGGACGCCAGTGTACAGTGATATCATATTATGACAGACTTATGGCAATGATGGTATACAGTTGGCAACTCAAACCAAAACTACCCACCCGTCAGACAGAATCGGAGTGAACGACTTTCTGCCCAAAAGGGAGCGATGTGCAGCTTGATGGAGGCATTGTATTTGATTAATCTTTCCTTTCTTTTGCCCAGACTTGCAGCCAGTGGGTGTCATGTACATCTACACACTATTTACCTAACGTTGACTCATCATTCATCATTTTGTATTATTAAGAGTTGAGGCTGAGGCGAATTCTATCTCGATCTAATATTTGCCAACTAACGAAATAGTATGCTGGAAGGCTGTAATGCTATACATTCAGCCTACAGAGTCAAAACACTTGTTCTTCACAAAATATCCAACAAGGGACTTGCTATGCTCTGGAGCAAAGCACAAACCGTGACAAGCAAAGCAGCTTGTTGTAGTCAACTAGTAAGGCAATGCTGTTAATAGTTAGTGCTATATGATGCTTTAGATGCCCGACGGTCGTAGTGATGCTGACGTGAAATACAATATTCGAGGAAAACAAGTCGGCTTTCTCCTCATCCTTCAGTTTGATGAATCAGTTTGAGTGAGACAGAGGGTGAGAGAAGCATATCGTTTGGACACAGATGACAGTTTGACGCTGTATCGGAGGATAAGAAAAGCAGACGAAGGGGGTTTACTGCCAGAAAGTTGAGATTACTTGAGAATTAGATGTTCACCAGTTGTTTCTCTTGGGAGTCCAAATATTGAGTAATTACAATTACATGCACTCTCGCTCCTCCTCACTTGCTTAAATGTCAAATACTGTCCATCTCATTGCGCTAAATGATTTGTAGCAAAAATCCCACCAAAAATGGAGCGTTCATTCATGAATAATAATTATTCATGAATGAACTCGTAAATAAATAATAGTAATCATTTATCGTAGTAAGTAATGAGATGGACAGTATATTAGAATTGCTATCTGATGTTTATAGATATCGTGACCAGTATTTAAGAGTTTGAAAAATCAATACAAATACCTTCTGAGGATTTGTATTATCATGCATGTTACGGAAATCTCAGAGTACCTCACTATGCATAATAATAATTAAAGAGACATATATTCACGTAGACAAAACTACTTGCGTAAATTCCATTCACTTATAAACATGTCCTCTCTCTCTCTCTACTGTTTTAATAAAATCCCATACCTTACAAGCACTCATGCATCTTAAAGGGACTAACCTGAACAAATTGCTCTCATATGTAAATAAAACACAGG
>JAQIWQ010000156.1:0-23584 GCA_034695825.1 Folsomia inoculata | reverse complement strand
GTTCTCGAAATGGACAATCAAAGTAAACTGGATGAACTTTATGCATTGCAAAGGGAGATTGAAGGAATTCAAAAGGAAATACAAAATGATGCCCCCGCAGGAAGAGGTGGCTTTGTCTCAATTATGATTCTAGATAAAGGAATGATGGGATTATTTAATAATTGTATTTTTGATCTTTGGCAAATCAGTGAGGGGTGGAGAAGGAGCTAAAAAGATGGAAGAAATTGAAATCCTGAGTCGCCTTTGCTTTCTCAAAAGGGACAATGAAGTTAGAGGAAATGAACGTTTTCCATTGCAAGAAGGGCTTGGAGGAGGAGGAATTCAGGTGGACGTAGAAAGGGGCGCAGCGCGCAGGTGGAGATGAAGGCGGCGGCGTAGAAAGTGCAGCTTGTAAGGAAATTTCGAAAGCTGTGACAATTCATGTTCCAGAAGAGAACGTTATGACCAACCCAGCGGTATGGTTTCTATCAAATTATAAATTACGAAGTGTGCCTTAATAATTCATATCATTATTTATTTAGATTCTCTCCAAAATATTCTCCTACCTGGATTTGTCGACCCTTGTTGGCTTGCGGCGGGTTTGCAAAGTATGGGATGAAGTGGTCATTGCAATGCCAGCAATAGACCCAAAGTTGGCAAAAAACATTTGCATGCAGGGCATCAACTGGTGCGTGAGCGGAAGTAAAGCGTACAATAATGTAAAAATTCATGATCCAGCACAGACGACAGACGCTGCTTTTAAAAACCTGATGACTTTCTTTAATCAATATCATCATAACGTGGAGTATATCACGTTGGAATGTGATTGGGACAACCATGCTTTCTACAACAATGCCTTGGTGCAGGCCTTAAGCATACTGGATTTTCCGAAACTACAAAAGATTGTAATCAAGGACACGTTTAATACGAGCTATTTCTCCGGATGTTGTTGGGAATGGGATGAGGATGAGGATGATTTCTTCTCGACGTTGACCCCTTTTGCGACAAAACCTGTCCTCACATTACTCCACTTGTATGATACCATTGCTGGTAGTCCATTCCATGATGTCTTTCAGAAGCTAATCAACAGTGCTCCGAACCTAGAGGAAATTACAATCGAAGGAAATTTCTACCCGGATCTATCTACCTGCAAGAATCTAAAAACCCTGAGTTATTCTGGAATCCCATATTATTACGAGGACAGGGATTTGCAGGAGGAGCCTTCATTTAATTTGGAATCACTGTCTAAAATGCTGGATCAAGTCAAACACTCTCTGATCGAATTAAGCTTGGACGATGGGTACCTTGACTTTGGTGGTTGGAACTCTCACCCACAGCTGGAGAAATTCAAGTTCCCCGATGTTGCAAAGAAATTAGAAATTTTAAGCATCGAAGAAAGTGTAGACCAGCCATTTTTCCAGCCAGAGCTGAAGAAACTGAATCCAGTCCAGTTTCCAACATTGAAGAATCTTTCCATTGATGTGAAAAGTCTGGATAATATTCTGGGAGGAATATCTCACAGCTTTGAAAAAATCTCTTCCTTATATCTAGGACGGAACCTAAGTCCAGATATCAGACACCGCATTCCCATCCTCTTTCCCAATTTGACAAGCTTGACTATGTCCCGGACAATGAACAGAAAGGAGAAGCCCGATTTTTCTACGGTCATTGATTTACCTATCAAATGGTTATAATGACCTTTCATTCCCGCTTGGCAACTCAACCGTCAGGACGTGCTTTTGAGGACGCTCCTCTAAAATGTTTTGTTACACTTTAAATTAATTATTTAGAATGCATTGTAAGGAACAGAGGAGTTCTGATATGCCATATAAATATATTACATGAATTTTCATTCTGCATAAGGCGTCCATTCCGAGTTCTACACATATCTGCATAATAGGATGTATATTGTCTGTCCTTTTGACCTACGGCTTCTACTGTTTGTAATGCATAATATGCCGTGCCATGTTCTGCCATCTCAGTTCATTTGTGCTTATTCTCTCTTAATGCATTATGATTCGTCCACAATTCAAAGCCATGTTAGTAAAATTCCCAACATCAGACAACACAGTAACTAAATACATACATTCAAATCAATTGAATTAGTTTTTGAGGGTTTATTTCATTTTCATTCTATACTTTACCCATGATCATTAATCATTCATGATGTGATGACATACTCAACAACTCAGGCGGTGAACACGTGATTTGGATGGGTTAGTGCAGTTGGATTTGCATACCATTCATAAATCAGGTTCAGTCCTTTTTCAGAAGTAGGTAGGATTCTTCATAAATCTGAAAAAGAAATTAAAATTAATATTGATAACATTTTAATATCAAATCTGATGAGAAATAATTTAATTTGTAATGGAAAATTTATAAATCATTCAATTCCTTAATACTTCCCCATTCCACAACGGAGAGAACGGAAATTCTTTATAAGGAATTGCATTGTAAATGATTAAAATATGATAATCATACCACAGGATTATTTTGAAGCACTTGTGGCCCATTTCCATTACGAATGGCATCAAGAATTTTACCCAAAGAGGTGTATGAAGTCCTTCGCCTTTCATTTTCATTGTCGTACACCACCGCCATTCCTGGTCCCCACACTGAAAGATAATCAAAAATGTTGCTTAATTAGCAGTCATCACTTTTTTTTTACAAAAAATCGGTATCACAGAGAGATAACTGTATCATAGAAAATGAAGTGACAAACCTTCATAATTCTCCATTTTGCTCATAATTAGACCAGGAGAAATATTCATCAACCAGGACATGGACAATTTTACCGATGCTCCCATTAAACACGGCAAGGTCAAGTTTTTGTAAATTTTTCATGGAAGCCAAGGCGGACAGAGCGCTTTCCAAACTACCCACGTGGATTTTGATTGACATAGTCTTGTCATGTGGGAATAGGTGTTCTGGATTCCTTTTTCATTCAGTACTGAATTTGGTAATTTGAATTCTTTTAGCAGTTGTAAATGTCCGTCAAGAATGTTTTCAGACATGGGGTTCAGAAACCTTAAGAATTTGCCATGAATATGGATTAATAATATACTGGTAATGTAATGTACTGGTTAAAATAATCAGAATGGTTAATTGGTTTTAATCAGTTTCACTAAACTGTCAAACTTTGAAAAGGAAAGTGAGGAAAGAGAGTAAACTAACAAATCAATCATTGAAGTGTTTGATATGGCGTTTGTTTGTTCGTGATAGTGACGGTTACATATTTACATATTTATTTTATAAATTACTTTGTATAAATTATATTGATTAAAATGTAGACTTGTTGTTCCGCCATAAGACTGTTTTGAATAAATAAATAAGCCAACTCAAACAAACAGTAGGGATTCGAAATACATCATAAAAGCATCTAAAATATTTGAAACAAATAATTGGTAAAAGGTTAAAATTCTTCTTCCAATTTCTTCGCTGTAATTAACCTTGGCTCTTTATAGTCTTCAATATGGTTGTCGGACAATTTCTTCAACATTGCAGATTCTTCGTAGTCATCAACTCCTGTTTGCCATTTCCACACGGAATGTTTCCCTCGTGTTGGCTTCTTACGACCAAATTTCCAAACTGTACTTGAAACAAAAATTACGAAGCAAGCTATAAAAATCCACGTCGTGTATTTATATGTTTTTGATCTTCCCAGCTTTTTGATCCAGGAAACTTGAAACTTTCTTTTAATATCTGGAAAATCTTTAACTATTTTGTACTCCTCCCGATCCAATATATCTTCGTAATATTGAACATATACTTCTTCACCTTGTGCGGTTATTAAGGCGGCATTTGAGCTGACTTTTACCACTTCTTGCCCCAAATGGATAGAAATGTCATTCACGGTTTGGACCCCACCAAAATTTAAAGTTCCATTCGCCTTTATTATCGGTTCTGAAATGCTGGAGTAGTACCCAAATAATATGAAGCTGGTACCAGTTTCTTGCTCGGTATCCTCTGCATTTACACTCATAACAATTAGGTCATCTTTGTCCCTGCAATACTCAAAAGTGGAATTTGTATTTCCACTAGAACTTGTAATTTCTACTCCGTCTTCTAAATCTTCTGGGGCCAGAAGGTAAACATGACCTGGTGGAATTGAAATTCGGCGGGGTTTTAGTAGCCATGAATTTTCTGACGGAGATCTTTTGCTCCTGATGTTTGACGGAAAATCTTCGGTAATTTCCATCACTATCGAATTCAGCAGTACTGTCACACGTTGTGGGAATAATGTTCCGTTAATCAGTGTTACTTTGCTAGGAAACATATCGGTCCAATTGGTCATTTCAATCTCCAAGTTGCCTTCAACTTGTGTCAAAGTCGGTACATATTTTAGCCCAGTCTTGTTCCTAATTTGGGAGACGATATTGCTTAGATCCAAAACTTGAATGGAATCTTCCTTATCTATGTCTTGCGGGTAGATTAACACATTTGCACCCAAGTCAAGAATTTCGTATGTAGACTGATTAAACCCTATCAAATGACTCGTTAGGTTTTCTCTGTTTGTTAGCAAACTAATTTCAATTGGATTTCCGCAATAGATAAAATCCGACCCAGTTTCCAGCATGAAGGAAATTCCAAGACGTTTCGAGTGCTCTGAGAGTCGTGGAATTATGTCGTTTTGCACAAGATCCAGCTCCAGAATCTCCTCAAGGTTTCCGACAACAGCGATAATCTCCCCATACCGTGTGATTCTAAGGAGAAACCCTTCTTCCGTCATGAATTCTGGTTGTGAGTAGAACATTTCCGAAGGATCCACCGTCCCAACTAAATGAGAGTGTTCAATGGAAGGGTTTGTAAGGGTTGTAAAAATGAGACGAGTGTCGGATAGAGAAAACTTGAGTGATTTTAGATCAGAAATTGTAAAGTTCAGATAGAAAATGTGCCTTGTACCCGATAGTCTGGCGAGAGAGTCGATTTCAATGTCAAAACTTCGTATACTGGAGAAATGGTAGTAGAACGTGGATGTTGGGAATTCTTTGGGAATTTTGATTTCATTGGTGGCTAATGATTCATTTGTTGTTGAAATCTTCTCATCTTCACTGGAGTCTTCGGTGGGGAATGATTCATTTGTTGTTGAATTCTCCTCATCTTGATCGGAGTCATTAGAATCTGAGAATTCATCCTCACCTTCTTCCATTTCATGCCCATCCGTAATCTCAAAAATGACCCTACTCGTACCTCCAATATCCATCCTAACGTTGTATCCACAGGTTAAATCCCGTATAACAATTTCATCCGCATTCTTCACACCTTCTGTGTAGCAATTTAGAATTACTCTATCAAAACTGGAAAGCCTTCCAGAGAACAGCGAAATTCCCCTTAATCTGGTGACAAACGGCATCTCCGGGTTATTAGTGAACACTATGTTTCCTATGTTCAAATCAACCTCAAGCCCTTCCCCCGAATAAAGTTCCTCAGAGAATTGGAGCCTATTGTTTCCTAGTCCGCCGTCAATTTCTATTATTGACATCACGTCGGAAAGAAAAATATTGTCGTCTTTGTCCCCACCAAAAATGGATTGAACGCTGTTGGCCACCGTTTGTATTACTATTGCGTTACTAGCTCCATTTATTCCATGAATGGTTCCATTAAAGGGAGATTTAGCAATAATAGATGATTGGATTGTTTGATTTTCCTTTAACATGATTTCTGTAACAAGTTCCGCACCCTGAGCGATGTGAAAAGAGGGCAGGTTTCGAAAATTTAGTGGAAATGTTTTTACTTCGTTTTCGAATTTTATTTCCAACACAGCATTGTCCAGTAAATTCAAATATGTTACCTGATCCAGAGGAATTTCAAATTTGAAGGCGTGATTCGTGTTCCTTGTAGGTTTGTAATGTACGTCGAAATTCTTGCTTGTTTTAATGTGGTAGGTGAAATTTCCGATCAAAGCTGAGTTGTCGACTTGAGTGAACTCTGCTATAACAAGCGATGTGGATGGTTGACAGATACGTTGTTCAATTTGAATTAAATCTGACGTTTCAGAGGATTCGCCTCCGTCTGACATGACAAGTTTTGTATCACAGTCGCAAATTATTATGTCCCTCTTCCCGTTTCTTCCAGCTACAATTTGAATGCTGCTGACATTAATTGAAGGCAGTAAGGTACTACCCATGCTCAAATATCGCCTTGGCAGATCAAGAACAATTTCTGAGGGACTTAAAGAGTCTTTTAATATCAAAGAATTTGTTCCCCCAAATCCCTGAATCTGTCCCTTAAAATTGTCATCGTTCAAGATAAATGAATCATCTAGTACGCCTCCAATTGCTACCCAGGACCCAGAATGAAGTCGGAAAATGTTTTTTGCACCAGGGGAACCACGACGAATTTGTTTCGTTTTGTATGCACTATCTAATACGTGCATAATGTGCAGCTCTTCGGTTTCGAAGTTCAGCAAAATATTTCCGTTAGATTTGAACTCTGGGTCGGTAAACATAATGTTCAAATTTTGATTGCCAGCATCTTTTGCATGTTTGAGCATGAATTCTAACCAGTTATTATTTTCAGATAGCTTCAACTTCAATTTGGCAGTTCTAAAATCGGCCAGCCTGTGCTCTTGAACATCGAAGTCGTAAGTGCTAAGTCGGTGTACCAATGAAGCAATGGGGATGACGAAATTGGTGAATCTGGTTACGCTCAGGTGGGATTTGAATTTAAGTTGACTTGTGTTATCTGGCTGGACATATATTTCGAAATTACCATGTGATGCGAGGCTTGTGAAGTCCGTGTAGCCTGATGCTACAACTGTTAGATTGGTCACGCAATTTCCGTTTTGAACAGTCACGATGTCGAAACTCTGGAGATTCTTTCCGCCATTCATAGATACATACTTGGTGCCACAATCAACAGTGATTTTATCTTGCTTGCCATGTCTACCGTGGAACGCCACTATGTCAGAAAATGAAACAATTTTAGCATTCCCCATCCATATGTTATTCTCAGCAATTAAAATGCTCGACTCCAAAATGTCTTCACTTAGAAAAAGGCTGTTGCTTCCATTTCCTCCTTGAATATTCCCTTGAAATGTGCCACTTTCGAGCGAAAATACGTCATCCAAATGCCCACCGATGACCTTCCAATTGGTACCTTGCAATAGTTTAAAGACATTTTGTGCAGCGGTGGTCCCTCTTCGAATTTTTTCGACAGTATTCTGTAAATTCAGGTCATGATATGCCACCAACTTTCCGTTTTCTAGAACTAGGGCACTTTTTAAGTTGTCATTTTCCTCAAAAAAGACCCCCGGAAATGTTCCCCGAAGGATGACGAGGTTATGATTCTTAATCTGGAGCAAAGTTGTTGTAGTGTACTACTACGACTTATACAGCATATGCAGTGGGTGCAATAAGTATGCTGTAATACGAGTGGTGGTGGTGGATTAGAATTAGTGTTTATTTGGCTCTTGCTGCACGTTCATACTGGTAGTCAAAACTGTACTACTATATATTACAGAGCGAGGCTCTTTTATACTCAAGCATTTATAGGAAATGCTTGTTAACGAATTGCATAGAGTAAGATGATTACTACGTATGAGGAAATGAAAGTTTGCAATTGTATTGTTGCAAGAAGTGCAACACGGAAGTTGAATGCAATAATAAAGTATTAGTTGCATACACTACAGTTGTCGTTGCAAAGAGCAAGTTTTGTATTTGAAAGTTAAGAAGAAGTGTTGATTTGCCCCCACCGTGATTCGATAGATACAAATTCAAAGGAACAATCTGAGACTTTTTACATTTCTCAATACTTGAATAGCCTGCTTGAATTACAGTGGAACCACCCGCCTTCCTGTCGATAATGGATAGCAGTCCTTGTGCAGAAATTGTTACGTCTTGTGCCACACATGAGGACGGAATTTCTACGATATCTAGAGCAGTACCGCCGAAATCTAAAAATTTTGTGTCGCAAGCAGCAATGACAAATTCCCAAAATGTTGATCGGCCTTGAACACATTGAATATTTTTGAGTTGAATGGAGTTTTTTCCACGCAGGAATCCTTTTTCTAAATTGATTTCCACGTTACTTAATGCATCAATAATAAATTCGTCTGTGAGGTGCAGTGAATTAACCCCAGAAACCCCATCAATTGATCCCGAAAAATTTGAACCAGACAAAATAAATTGGTCGTCCTGTTTTCCTCCAATTACCGTCCAATTGCCGGACTGCAGCTGAAATACGTTCTCAAGAAACTCATATCCAGAAATGGGATTTTCCTGATATCCTTCCTCCAGACGATGGACTCCCTGTATTCTGGTGGATTCCAGATTGTAGACAAGTTGCCGAATAAATTTTGTATTTTGGGTCATCAATATTGAAATCTTGCTTTCTTCACTTCCAGTGCACATTTCTGGATTCGTCCTTGGAATATGTAACATCCTGTCAAATTCAAATCTAGCAATACCACCATTGCCGAATTCAAGCAAGATGAAGGATTTATTTTCTACGCTGGCAGAAGCGAGGATAGCATTTTCAAACCTAAAGACGAGTGATCCCTCAAAATGTCGTGGTACTTTGCATCGAAACTGCAGCAGTGGACCCTGGAGTAGAGTAAGTACTTTACCATGGGAAAAATTACTTGCATCCATAACGGTGCTTCCTTCGACTGAAACGGTAATCTCAGAAGCATTACTAGTGCAGGTTGGGATTACCACAACATCCGGTTCTTGGCTGGATCTTCCACCTGAACCAGCAACTAATTTTGTGCTGCATGTTGCAATTATCGTCTCCGTTGCGTCTTTACGGCCAATCACTCTTTGAATATTCTTGACATAGGACTTTGTGCTATTTCGGGACCCAAATTGTATTGTTTCTGACGGGAGGTCTACTGTGACAATACCGAACTTTGTGCAGTTCAAGCCTAATACGATTGAATTTCCTTGTTCCTGGAAATCTTTGCCGTCGAATGTTCCTGTTAAAGTGTTACAAGTTCCGTCAAATACAAATGTGTCATCGCCAGCGTTTCCATAAAAGTATTTATTCCCATCCTTCACAATAAAGAGGTTGTCAACTTTCTCTCTCTCGTCTAACGTAACGCTGTCATTGCCTGTGCCCAATTCGTATAACATGAACCTTCCTCTTCCGTCATATCTCCGTACTCCAATGGCCCCCTTACAGAGATATGCATGCTCCCTTGGCTGTTTGGAAACTCGGTCTCCTTCGTACTGCAGAGAGGATGGCCTGCAAGAATACCCGAAATCATTAGGAACGGAAGAATCTGGTGCTGCACGCTGCAAGTAGACATTCCTCTTTTGTGAGAAATCCACCTCACTGTTTGCTATCTCGTGTCCCCATTCTGGTGGGGGATTGGGGCCGCAGTGACAGCGATACTCGCTGTAAATATGACCACCCCCAGGAATGAGAAACCAAATACCAGAGTCAGGTTGGTCAGACTGACATTTCCGATCCTCATAGTCCCCTTCACAATATCCACCATACCCTTCACAGTTACTTAAACTCGACCAGTCTGTAGACATGGGCAAAAAATGCCAAATTTTGCCATGATCTATTTGCTGTAGCGTACATTTAGCGTCCGGGTCATACAAAGTTCTTGCGGGGAATATTCTTCCAATGTAATCCGGATTATCTTTGAGGAACTGGATTGTCAAATTGACTGCCATGTTGTTCGCTTTTTTTGTGTCAATTAATTCTTGTATGTAGCCGCTCGTGTCCCGGCCTCCTATGTATCTCCACCTCTCCTGAGTTCTTTCATAATCCAACAGTGGTATTTGATCATTTATCCTGTCCACATGGTTACCAGGCTTGAAAAATGCAACTGCTATAGTTGTGAGGAAATTGACTATAAATGCAACGGCAGCAAATACGGGGGCCAAGGGAGGGAAGACAAGGGCCAGGGATGCAGCTGCTACAGTGACGGCAATGTCAATCGAGTCTGCTACAATATCAGCGATTGCGTCGTTTTGATCGTATTTCGAGGTATTTGGATTTTGAAGGTGTTTCACTGATTTTGTGATACTGTAGATATTGATTCCAACGTCTGCAATTGATCCAACTGGACCAGCCATTTTTCAAAGAATTTCTGAACCTACTTTTGATACGAGTTTTGTTGTAGCTTTTCTTGCAATTAATTTTCCCATCTTTTCCACCCCATGCAGTTCAAATTCTAAACCAATCCGTCCTCCCATTAGGGCCAAACTTTCATAGTCCCCATGACGTAGGGCTGTAATGACGCCTTTGGCTAGCATAATTTTACCGTATGGGTTACTAACTCTGTTTACCGCTGAGGTGAACTTTGTCGCTTTCTGGGAAAATCTACTCATGCTTAGTTTCACTTTCTGGTATTTATTAATTGAGTTTGGTGTAATATCAGCATTGTCCCCAAGGGTATTCCTCGATAGAGCATTTTTCTGAACGTGAGTATCCAACTGTTCTTGTCTTAAAAGGGTTTTTGCCTTCTCAATATCTTCGGGAGTTCCGGATAACTTGTCTTGATTACTGAATGCGTATCCTGCAATTGAGTCCTTTGTTCGAACATAATTTATATCGTCTGCATCCTCCAATTTTGTAAGGTACACGATTAAGCGTTGGCTGTCGATAGCGACAACGTCGATATCTGTCGGAAGTACAAATTTTGATTTTGGCAATGCATCGATTTCGGTACCATCTACATTCGTACTCGGCTTCGTTTTTTGACTAAATTTTGGACTACCCTCATTAATATCGACAGGCTTTAATTTTGGACTACCCTCATTAACGTCGTCAGGCTTAAATTTTGGGCTATTCTCATCAATGTCGGCAGGCTTAGACTGCTTATCGCCGTCTGCATTTGTTTTTCTTGTGACGAAAAATATACAACTTGAACTTATGCTTCTTTTTCTTCTGGTTGACCCAGAGGTGGAGCAAATTGTTGCTTCCGCGTCCGTTGAACTCATGGATTTTGAAGGAATTAGTGGGTTATCGCTATTATCTGCTTTGACTCTGATAAGATCCTCCACCTCGTTCCACTGATTTGCCGTTTTTGCGCCTTCCGCGCTAGAGGTGTCTATATCGATGTCGTTTAGTTTGAATTTTTTCTTGAGTTTTTCAATTCCATCCCCATTCACAAATCCAAACTTCTTGTTTGCCTCAAGAAGGTTCAAAAGGCCAAATTTGTAGGCATCGAAATCATTTTTCAGATAAATTTTGTATTCCGAAAGGTACAAGCTTATGAGCCGGGTGTATCCTGCTTCGGGAGTTTTCACAAAGTAGATTGCGGTTGTTATAAATTTCTTTGCGTGTGCTTTATGGAGATGTTTCATATATTCTGATTTCACTTCCTCGGGAGATTTTAGAGCCTTTTTCCTTTTTCTGGGTCCTGCCTTTGTCGAAGCTTTGTCTACCTGCGCCTGGTCAATGATGATGTCGAAGTTTTCTTTCCAGAGTTTATCATAGTCATAAGTCGTCTTCCCGTCTGGGGATGTTAGCAAGAAGTCATCGGCATTTTTGAAGTACCTGCATATTTTATTGTATCAATACTAGATCCGATTTTGTGGAACACTTACGCACCATAAGTAAATGATAAACCTTTCCATAATGCCATTGCTAGATTCAAAACTTAACTTGCTTCAAACCCGAGCCAGTCTGTGATAATATGTCTTATATTTCATTAGCGAGTGGTCCAAAATTTATGGGGTTTTGCAAAATCCGTTTATCATAAATAAAATTAGTTCTGAATATGATCCTACAAAATGTAATACACCCACGACTAAACAACCGATATTTGCTCTGCAATCAAACCAAATTTCAGCCTTCTTCGACCAATCCATCCAAACTATACGAAAACCAGTTTAGGTCACCGACTATCCTTGGAACAACCAAAACAGTTAATTGAATTTATATTTGTCATTATCAATTTCAACTCTCTACGAATGCTCCTTCCATATTGACCAAATACGGTGTGGGTTATGGTCCTTCATACAACTGAAATCGTTAGCTTGACTTTATATTTCTCAACTGTGCCCAATAATCAACCTTCTCCATCAACTCTTTCTAAACCGAACCAAAACCAGTGAGGGCTCGTGGACCCATTTGGTTCATCTTCGAATTTCATTCCTAGCTTTAGACGTAATGCATATGTGCAAAATTTCATGACAATCCGATAACTCGTTCTTGAGTTATCGTGATGACACACGACAGACACAGAGTGATCACATAAGCACTTGCATGGGCTAAAAAAATTGATTATTACGCTCGGGAATGGTTCTACTAGACCATAAGTAACTAACTATGGTTGAAGAAATGGTCAATTTTGATTAAGAATTGACGGAGTTATGGGCTTGTGCCAATTTTTAAACTCTGAGCGAATGCATGCTTTGGTGTATTTTTCTCTGTAACTACTTATATAGCCTTACGAAAGAATATTGAGTATAATAAGTCCTGAATTGTATGCTCTGACCAATAATTAAACTTCCCGAAAAACTATTTCAGCAAAAGATTAATCTAGTAAAGGCCTTGTTGTAACCATTCAAACGATCATTATTTTTTTACGTGATTTCGTATCAGCCACTGAACCAATAAATAAAATGTTATAAACAATCTGACAAACATTTAAATACAAGCAAAAACTTTCACAATAATGAATGACATCAAAAAATGTCACTCTGCCAAAAAACTACAATACCTGTTGAGAACTTGCATAACTTTTTTTGCATAACTACAATCGTGCATAAAAGTACATTGAATAGATTAATTTATAGGATAATAGCTTAAGGGGAATCTCATTTTCTGCCATTGACAACGATTTGTTTTATAAACTTTTTTTGCAAGTAATTAGCACCAAAAATATTACCGATTTATTTTACAGTGGCACTTCTAACTCCCGCAGGAATAAAAATATTTGTATATTGCATGCAATCACTTTCATGATAGAGATTATTAGTTGATGGTAAGTCACGCTGCCATTTTTCATACCAAATCACTCCTATCGTGTTTTATCTGGTCCCAAATTAAGATTTCATTTAATTTTCTGTTTCAGCTTTAATTTTAACCTAACAGGATTGATTTGTTTGCCAACTTTTAGTTAGCTAATAGTCGGATATGAAAAGTAGCAGGCCATTTCTTAATAGCGGTTTAGTGTATTTTGGAGTTGTGACATTGTCCGTCATTTCTTTTCCTGACTAAGGGCCCTCACTCCTATTTTACCTTGCCGTGGAACATTTCTCACTGAACAGAATAAATTTTCTCAATGTTTCAACTTGAAACGTTACCATTGTCTCAGATCTAAACATTTCAGAGTATTCAGCATTAAAGCTTTGCAACAATTGATCTATACCAACAATTGAGGGGGTCCAACGAAAAGGGGGTCGAGCAATTGTAAAAGGGGTGGAGCAATCGTAAAAGGGGGTTAGTGATAAAAACTGTGCATAACAACATAAAATGACAGCAATTTCTCAGAAATTGTTGAACAAAAATGTGCAGAGAAGAACTGGAATTTTTACATCGGCTAGTGTAAACCATCTTTCTTCTCGATATTCGCATCCGGTTCATTATTAATATGAATAATATTGTTCTCAATAATAGTGCTCAAAATATCGTCTGTTTATCTCAAAATACCATAAACAGAATAAATTTTAGCAAAAAGAGACCATCCCACCCAGAAAATTGGAAAGATGAGGTGGCGAAAAGGAAGAGAAACAGTGGGCAAGATTATCAAAGCAGAAATGGGACTCAAAACGCTGCACCTTCCGATGGTGGTCAATGCTCGCTAACAGTGAAACATTAGTATTTTCAAAATTTTAAAAGGAATATGTTTGAATAAAGCGAAAATCACTGCCATTATGATGGATGTAAAGCTTTAACCGTAGTCATGAAAGTGGAACTGTACAATGTGTATGGCGTTTATATCGTAGCGTTAGAATTTCGAGGAAATAATTCTTTCAATGCTGAATAGATAGTTCTAATTATCTATTCTCAATTTATGAGGCAGTATACTTACATCAAACATTCCAATTTTAAGGGAAAAAGAGAATTCTACGATACCTTTCGACCTGAATAGATAGTTCTATTTAATTATATATTATCAATTTATGAGGAAGTATACTTACATCAAACAATCCAATTTTATGGGAAAAAGAGAATTCTACGATACTTTTCAAGCAGAATAGATAGTTCTAATTATATATTCTCAATTTATGAGGCAGTACTTACATCAAACAATCCAATTCTATGGGAAAAAGAGAATTCAACGATACCTTTCAACCTGAATACTCCTAATTATAATTTGTTCATGCTATGAAGTGCTAACACAGTAACTATTCAGTTTTCAAGTCCAGTAAATATTTTTCAATATACATGAAGCACAATTATTGTAGCATTGTAATTATGACGACATAATTCGATTAAAGTCAAATAGATCAGCATCTAATTTTGCTCACGTGTGAAGAGCCAATTTGGTAAACATAATAATATTTTCCATTTAAAATGCATATTGCTGTAACTGCCAAACTTTATCCACAGATAATGCATATTAGTCGCCGCCAAGTTCTATTAATTAAACTACACCTAAGCGATTTTTAATGAGGCTAATAACGTAGCGACATTCTACTTACTTTTTAAAAGTTCTCATTATTTTCAAAGGAATCTTATCATGCATTCCTACATAATCGAATATACTAACATAGAAGAACCGTTTTTCAATGGGCTTACCGTTTATCAATTCCTTCCTTCATGCTAGATTCCCAGGCGTCTTGATACTGTTCCATGGCTAGCTTGGCTTCGCGTGCATCTGCTTTCTTTAAACCCCGAATGCGATCATCCAATCCTGCGTTTCCGGTAGAGGGGAATAATCTGTGTATGTCATAGGGGATGCTTAACACTGCCATGGCTTTCTTAATGTTGTAATTATGCTCCTCAAGCGCTTTGCTGAGGTCCCTGTTCACTTTCTCCAATGGTTTGTAATCCTCCTTCAGCTTAGTGAGCCTTTCTAGCTTGTCGGGCGTTCTAACACTATTTTTACCTTGTTCTTTCAGGTGAGAGTTTTTCTCCAACAAGGCTTTAACTTTGCCTTCATTTTCTACAACCTTAAACTTCAAGTAAGGATCTTCTGACAATTTTATATTTTCTTGCAAGCCTTTTGTTTCCTTTTGTATTTTCTGTATTTCTTTTCTATTGGAGTAGAAGGATTTCTGAAGTTCCTTATTCGGCCATTTGTTCATAGGGATGTGTTGTTTCGGGTTTAACTCTGCATTCAGGCTGTCTATTTCCTTCTTCATGATTTTTAACTTTGCTGTATTTTTAGAGTGGTCAGTTTGGGCTAGTTCGTTCTGCAGTTTTCTTCTCGTCTCAACAAGCCGTCTTATGTTTTCTGGCACATCATTGATATCTGCAACTTTATCTAGGTCTAGGTAATCCAAAATAGAAAAGTGGGGTGCATGATCGGACTCAATTTCGTGAAGTTTTGAGGTGATAGGTTGCACAGATTCGTATGTACCTCCATGTCTTAGGAATGGGGTGACCAAAGCAGTATCCATTTTGCCGGTTTTTGTGACATCCCACTTTCTGAATTCATTTACAAAATCATCATGAGCAATTTTTGTGCGCTTTAGTGGTTTGGAAGCATTGTTGCTTGGACGTGTAATCGCATCGGTAAAGCACAATAGATGAAGAAGAGCCAACGAAGTGATAAGTTTTAGAACAAGCATGATTTGTCTGCAATTGTATTCCATTAATCACGGAAATTAATACCAAATTAATTACTCAATGATTATTATATTTACCATACCTCTTAAAGCACTTGTTCCCATTTACTGGTTTGCCTCCAACTAACGCTGAAGTCGAGCTGGAAATGATTGTATAAATTAGCAAAAATCCCATTAAATGAGAAGCAGGATGTACTCAAAGATATATCTTGATAAGATAGCTGGACAAATAATGTCGATAACTCATCATCAAACTAACTGACTCATCAAATTAACTGGGTTATTCGTCATTTCCCGTTTTACAGCTTCAGGTTGGGTTTGATGATTCTGTATAAATTGATTTTCAAGTAATGTGGAACGGAAGCTGATAATAAACGTTATGTTATCCAAACAGTTGCGAATGCCCTATGGAACTGGTTATCATTCACTCCAAAAAGACCCAGGTCTGTTAGATGACAAGTCAAGAGGCTTCACACGTTTTATGACTGAATGTTTTGATTTTAGAGTAGGTTAAGATTTTAATCATAGGTTGATTTGGCTACGAGTCGTAATGTCCCTGGATATCCATACATATTTTAATAAATAGGTTTAGCTTTTTTAAATTGTATAGCATATTGTTATATCACATGATGCAACCAGTTTAATTGTTAACTGATTCAGGATTACACATAAATAAAGGAAAACTTGACTTGACTTGACTTGTGTTGGTTTGGATGAAATTCGTATTGCCTCATCAGTGCTTAAACGCAAAAATTATGGATGAACTAAATGGCTACAAAATCTTCAAAGTCAGGTTGCAAGCCACCGGAGCGTTGGGTATAACCACAATGGTAAGGAAAAGCGTGATTATTTTGTAAATGTAGAAGAATGTAATTTGGATAAAATTCAGTCAATAGAATGGTTTTGATGTGTGGTAATAAATATTTTTGGTGTTGCTAATATTTATCTGTCAGTCTATCTGTTAATAAATTTGTATTTGATTAAATTTATATACTTGACGAAATAAATCAAAATATGTGTGCTGAGACTTTATCCATCATGTAAAACATATGCTTCTTATCTATGTCCACTATTCTTCTTTCAAAAATCATTTAAATATTCGATAGGAAGGGAATATTTTAGCTGAATAGATTTGAATTCGCGGATAATTAGTGATGGAATGAGTAGAAGGAGTACTAAATCTGCCATAGTTCCAATTGGGAATTGTTTTCACAAAAATTTATCACAGTGAAAACAAGGCGCATGGTTGACGTATAGTTGTCCAAGGATTTCTGTAAGCATTCATACTCATTGTCCAGTCCAGGCAGTATATATTTATATGTTGTAAATTAATGATGTAGTAAGCGATTGGTGACTGTTTCAGTATTCCAACATAAACCGTGGTCAGAATTAGCTGTTGAACTAAATTCGTCAAATTCGGGCATGTTCATAAGAGAACCATCGATTACATTCATCAAATATTTACACAAATCACGCAAAAAACTGCTGTTAAGAGAGGTGGACCTAAGTAGAATTCAGGCTGTGATTGTTATTTTGGATGGTGTCAGAATTGGTGTAGTTATTTGGCAAATAGTTACAACAATGGCCGGAAGAAAGCAAAATACAACAAATATCAAATCAAGTTGATGTGACATTATCATAACATATTGAAACTGATTTTATCGACTGTCAAACGTTTGGAAATTTTTGTCATAACACTGGATGAATTGTCTTGATATCTGCTGCGCAGCCTAGTTTAAAATTAATGTAATGCAATTACATTCCACGATTTGCGCTTTTGAATCAGTTGTCTGAATGCTGAATGAATGAATATGTGAGAGATTATAATGCAATCCATTGCTATACCAAGCCAACCACGACTCATCGATATTGAGACCATAATATATATGTATCGTATCAATATCGATGAGACGTGGTTGGCTTGGTATAGCAATGGATTGCATTATAATCTGTATATACATATACCGTATTCTATCCACGATTTTCGATACAATGCGATAAAATGGTCATGGTATATCGTATCGGCGATATTCGATACGATTCGACAAGTGTCCCTTTATCGTATCGAAATATTCCAAAATATAGCGATTTGCGTCGACACGATACGAATTCGATTCAAGAAACGCTTATATCATATCGATCGGGACACTGTTGTTATTAACCTGTGCTATTACTGAACAATTATTGGTCGCAAATTTATTATGCAAACACATACAAACACTCCAATGAATGACGTGCCCGTAGTTTGTGACTGTAAAAATACTTTTGTTCAACACTCAGCATATTTTATATTCAATTATGCAACCATCATGGCAAGAATTGACATAACAAAACGACCTAAAAAAGTTAAAAAATTTCTAAGGTGCGGTGGGAGCACGAAAAAATAAGAAACAAGCTACGAATCTCCTCGACCCGCATTTCTATAGTTTGTAACCTCACCAGGAGCGACAGCTTTTACATACATTACAAATACGCAGGCTTCCCTGTTTCACTACTTATAAGTACTCATTATGTACCAGTACGTACAATCTCAAGTGAAACATTGGCACAATCTTAGGTGAATAAAAACGAAATTTGATGACTTGAAACAAATCTGAAAACATATGTACGCTGCAGTGAAGCTGCGGACTAGGCTTATATAACTTTTTTATTTTGGTTTATTTTATGGTTTTAATTGAATTGACTTGAAAAATTGGATATGTTCGGTAATTTAAAGGCTATCTTTTGTCATTTTTATTCCAGTCAATTTTCTATTTTTTTACATTTTTAAACCCAATAGTATCAGTGTGATAGACAACATTGAAAACTGAAATCAGGTACAAGGTTGTGCCATACCTTTTGAATCACCCCGTACATCTGTTGTCCAATTGTGTCTATCTTAAAATCCAGTCCAACAAATTGATGCGATTCCATACTTATCTGGACGTGATTGACAAATTGTTAATGAGCCCCTTCTTTAATCAAAACATTCGATGTCATGTCTATCACAAATCATTAAATTCAAAGCGATAAAATGCAATCATCTAAAGTAATGTATAGATAAGATTGAGGTAAATTGGCTTGAACATTAATTGAAAATAGTTTGGTCTGCCAACTGAAGTACATTCCACACCAACATTTATTTTTATTTCAAGCAGTGTCACAACTTCTATCAACTGTGCAAGTCTACATTTCATTCACAAGATGTTGGCTAAAATGACTCTCATCTCAGCCCTTGTGCAACTTATCAAGGGGATGCCTTTAAATGGTACACTTTATTACTATACATATTTCTCCTGTGAAGAGCAAGGCAATTAAGGCACAAGTATATTTAATATATTTCCAGAAGGACCTGTGAAGCCATTCCTCGTAACTCTCGGAACGGTTGAGGGAAAAACGTTCTATTATCAAGACACAACTACTGTATGTTACGAAAATAAGATTGCGATTTAATTGGAAAATGGCATTATTTGATTTGATTTGATTTGATTTGCTCCAGACTTGGGATGGTGCTAAAGCTTATTGCGAATTTAATGGACTGGAGCTTGCTACCATTACGACTAAAGACGAATACGACTTTCTTGTTGGGAAAAATAGCCTGAATGATTTTGCAAACCGTAAGTAGTTTTGCACGCGTTTATCATTTAATATTCTACCACTATCTGAATGTACCGTATGGGATGCAGATTGGTACTGGATTGGTGCAAGGGATGCTAGGAGTCCGGTACAGTTTGTTTGGGACAAGGGGCAAGGGAGTCCAATTAAAGATTTCGGACAAGGCTGGGGTTATGCTTATCAGCAAACTTGTGTTCTGTACTATTCTGGAACAGATTCGGATAATGGTTACATGTACGGCGAGCCGTGTGGGAATTTCTCGAGAATTTTGTGTAGCAATTAATTGGTAATTAAGGGGAATTCAATTCATATGATTAAATTGCATTGTAAAAATATGACGTGGCAGTTGTGTTTTATTTGGGAATAGTTAGTATTTAGATATGGTTTGGAAGCGGGGTTTAAGACAGTCTAGGAATGGCTTAAAAATCGGTAGGAGAGTGTAACTCGGTTATCAAGATCATCTTATAATCATAATTATCATATATCTGCAAAGTTCCAACTTGCCCAACAATAAGATCTTCAAGGCCAATAGAATAGAATGCAATGTTACATGGCAAACTGAATTCCAAGCTTCATGAATATGCGATTTATGTACTGACGGCTTAGATGTAAAAAAAATTATAAAATTTCCCAATGGAAACCAAAAAAATATTCGTCCCGCAGTTTCTTTGCTACAAACATTTATTCCTTTAAACCTATAATTTCGTTGATACTTACACTTTAGCTTCAACAACTGTCAGGTAATCCGACGTTGTAGTTCTGGCCATAAATGTTCGATAACGCTACGTAAAACATTATGGACTAAACGGAAAACTTAACTTTTAATTGAAAAGGGAAACTCGTCAAGTTTTTTTCTTCTGCGTCTTACACTTCTACTCCCCACGTACATGGGTAGTTACGTAGAAGGGGCCTAACTATGGGTGGGGGGACCCAAGTTGCAGAGTTCGCACTCCCCCAGCCGTGTAGGGTGCATCATCCACACTAACAGTTACGACACAGCCGGAAAAACCCTGAAGGGAAACCCGCCGCCGCCAGGAGTTGAACCCCACGGCCCATTTGGTTCGCAACCGCACTCTTAGCCTTTCGGCTAGCGAGTCACAGTCAGTTATTGTGAAGCTCCATTTTACTTCAAGTACAGTAATCAACTAAACATGTTTCGTTTTTCTCAAAAGGTTTTACCGACAAACAACACACCTAATTATTCTAAAATCCGACCCTAACGAAATGCAGGCGAGCTAAAACGAGATTTCAAAGATATATTTACATATGTCGGACACAACTCTTCGAAAATTGTTTTGCTAGAGGATAACCAACTTGTTGTTCTTGGTATCTGGAGTCAATTTTATCGTTCACTCTTTTTCTTTGAATTCGAATAATTTGCAATGCCCATTATATTTTATTCATTAGTATGGTGAGATAAAGTTAAATTAGCATAGTATATTTTAAAGTTTAACGTTAACAATACCAAAGAAAGTGACAAGCTTTCGGGATGTTGTGTGGATTTAAACTAAACTAAGGTGTTGGTTTTACCATTGCGTAATTAACATTCCCACCGCTTTTACATTTCATTGTTGTAGTTTTGCAAATGAGCCTTATTTGAACGGCGGCTCGTAGGATAAGCATGGCACACTCAAGCAAAATAGCTATCAAGTCAATAATTGCGCAAACAATAAAGACCATTTTCAAGTGCTTCAAGCGTACTAAATCTTCCGACGTGATTTTAAATTTATCCAGAATTTGACTTGTACCTTCCTTTCTTTCCTCCGAATTTCTTCTTCCTCCGTGAACTAAAAACTTACGGAGTTGGAAATATTGAAATATGTTCTCCCATCCTTGAGGAATACCACTTTCCATTAAAATCCTGCAGAACGTAACAAGCTGATTGGGAAATGGGACAGCGAATATGTTGTATCCCGCATGTGTCCCTCCAAAACGAAATCCATTGCAGCCAAATTTTAAGCTGGAAAGATTTTGAATACATTAGTCATGTATAGAAAAATTATTGAAAATATATAAAACGATGATTTGGTTAAGAACTGACCCACTCCTTTTTAATAGGTTAATTTCCGTCGGTTTGTAAACCCCTTCTGTAATTGGGAGTTGAAGGTGTTGGAAAATTCCAACCTCATTAGGAAACGCTTTCCAAATGATTTCTGCTTCCAATGCGGATCCATGGGAATTGTTAGGATTGAATGGAATAAATGAAGAAGACCGAACGTTGTATTTCTGCAACTCGTCTAAAATGACTGAATGTTTCAGATTCAATTGAGTCGGCTCAAATTGGATTTGGTTCGTGGGTGATTTATGTAAAAATTGTCCAATATCGTGAATTTGTATGGGTGGTAGAGGAGTGATTAGTTTTCCTGTGTAGATGGATTCGTATCCTGTGACCAATACAATCATTGTCAGAACAAAAAAGATGTGCATTTTAGTGCAATCCCTGATTGGTTCCTTTAGCAGAATGGAAATTAAAAAATACAATTCATCCATAATTGATGAAGATTTTTTGCTGTCGTATTTATTGACGAGAATTGAAATCAGAATAATTGCCACCACTAATCCAGTCCAAACGGGAAGCTCGAAAGGACTCAACCAGACGTCCCAGGTAGCTTGAAGGTTGACATGATGTATGCAATAGAGTACCATCCCAGTTGAATCTCTGCCATGCATAATTTTGTCCGAAGACATGCTGTATGAAATTGTTGACGAAGAGTATGGGAAGGAGAGGAAATAGCGCAGACGCCTTGTTGATTTAGAATAGTTAAAGTACTTTGAACTTTCAATGAAATATGCAACATTTTCCCCACAATTTAATGTTTTGAAGGGGTTTTCAGGACCGGGCACTTTTACGTCAATTCCTGAATGCACTATGTTGCGAGGATAAAATGGACTTTCTCCGAGATCAAATTGATAATTGTTATATTTATGAATTTCTGCAGGCTTTGGCTGGAGTATGGTATTTTCAAGAACCCGTAGTGAACTTCGTAGCATGCACGTTGTGAAATAGAACCCGGTTACCAGGCGGTATACATATACCTACCGTAAAACAAATAGATAATTTGAAATACATGTTAGAATGTGCTAATTTAAATGATTGATATGACTTACTCTTTTTCCACTCTCTACAATGAAGAATGCAGGGTTCGGCGAAAGATTCCAACCGATTTCGCATGCTTTGTTCGAGCTGTATACAATGAATAGGAGGCCGTACTTGTATGGCATCGTCTGAACTGATAAGTCCACGTAAGATTTAGCTTTTGGATTCCTCAAATTGAAAAATATGATATGGCAAGATTCTGATAGCCGTGGTGAATGTGATGTGCGAAAAGGAATTTGCGTTAAAGTTGAAAATGAGCGTGAATCATTGTAAATCAAAGAAATTAGATTGTTCTGTTCTACTATTTTATCTCTCAAGTTGAACGGGACGACGACCAAACATTCTTTATTGTTTAAATAACTTGAAATGGAAAGGTTAATAATATTAGAAAGTGACACGACTATCAGAATGAATTTTTTGGATTGAAGCATGTTTTAGGTAAAATACGTAAATAATTTGTATTTGTATTTGACAGGAGCTTAAAATATTTTCTGCTTGGAGTTGGTATGGCTGCTACTGACTGGTTGTTATTTGTAGAAGGAACTCAGTAATGGATGGCATCGGGTTAGATTCATGGGATCATCATAAAGATAATTATATTCTGAAATAATTGCTTCGCTATGATTAAAAGCGTGGCCAGTATAATTTATTTGGCCATTCATAATTAATTGTACAAAGTGTCGGAAGCTACTTTATGCGTACCTTTGGTCTGTCCGTTTGTCTGTTCGTCTGTGAGCACGATGACTGGCCAAAGTACACACCTGTCTGAATTTGGTCAACGAGATGATGCAACTTTATCATTGTTGTATACAATTAATTGAACGACGGTTACAAAAGCAGTAGTTTGTCTAACTTCGGGCTTGTTTTTTTCGTATAAATATCCACCAACAGTTGATTATCAACTAACAAGACAAATCTTTGCTTTTAGTAGTTTTTATGAAATTCGGTGTACTCAGGGGTTAGAGGACGTAGTGATTATAAAATATGACAGATCAGAAGGATGCTACAAAACCAAGCGAGTTCTTTCCTCAATGATCTAGTCATCAGGACACAGTTTACTTTGAAATTAGTATAAAATCGACATAGGTTTCCAACCACATGGCTTCATGTCGGTTAATGTGTTCCAAGCCCGGATCGTCCGAACCTTGAAATAACATTAATTGACCGAAAACTAATTTCCTTTAGACGATCGACCGTTGGTTGGTCAATTACTAGACGGAAATTGCTACTCCCAAAGTGTGCTACACTTAGTTTCGAGTATGAATGCAACTCTTCT
>JAQIWQ010000155.1:0-23588 GCA_034695825.1 Folsomia inoculata | reverse complement strand
GCCACCAGGAGTTGAACCCCCGGCCCATTTGGTTCGCAACCGCACTCTTAGCCTTTCGGCTAGCGAGTCACAGTCCTACTCACAGTCGAGTCAAATATGCTAACCAAGACGGTAAATTTCGTCAACCAAAAGTGTCCTGAGGAGAATGTCTCAGTGTTTTAATACTTTTGGGTCATTACACATTTATGAATGAATGATGAAGGCTTTTGATAGATTTAAGATTACAACCCAAAAGGTGTAATAAATGACTTGAGAAATTCCCCTAATCCGCTTTATTGCCATATCGCAATATTGATATAAAATAAAGTAGAGCTTATTTATCCTTTACCATTCTTCATTGCAGGCTAACGATAAAATACATTTGTAGTTCATTAAGAGGCGAAACCGATTGTCACAAAAAGAAATGATTCATTCGGGAATATCATACGGATCTATACAATATAAGTCTTATCAAGTCTACGCGTGATAAACAGGTTTATTTACTTTCACTGTGGTGACAGGGTTTGAGACGGCTTTGACCATCACAAATCCACGGCTTGTAATAGCAAGGACAGATTGTCCCAAACGAGACATGTCCACCTTTAGCAGCAGCTTCTTCTTCCACTTCCTCCTGCCTTGTTCCAAACTGTGTGAAAATGATAAATTAAATTGTAATTTGGGTACAGATCAATAGAAAATGATATTGATGTACAAACCCGGAAGTTCAGTAGTCGAACCGACTGTAGCCTCCTGACGCACTCACAGTCTAAAATATACAGAAATTCTGGATCCGAGCTGGTCAAATACAGGCTGACATTGAAACGATAAATAGTATGAGCAGCCTGAGATAAAATGAAGGTCTGAAGGGCTGTAAAAAGCAAGGATTAGATTAGAACACAGAGATATTACAAGCCTTAACAAATGGAAAAGGTAACCTGTAAAGTTTGACGTAAGCTGAATAGCATCAACCAATTGTGGAGAGGTATGAAATGCATGATTAACGTAAAGTTGTTGAAGTAGAGTCAAAGAAGAAATAGCGTCCATTAGTTCTCCAAAGCTGTATTCTGGTTTAGTTACTGAATATGTGTTTCCCTTCCCAAATTCCAACAAATTAAGACTGACAATATTGGGAAAATGCTTCACAACGCATCGTAAAAGACAAAGGTCATAGTCCTCACTGGTAAAAGTTAAGGATCTCAGACTTTGATACCTTGGAGCGATTGGCTCGGGAATTTCAAGCCATGATTCTGTCGTGGAAATCTTTAATACCTCCAGATTCGGAAAGTGTTGTAGAAAGTATAGAATATCTCCATGGGTTATGTAATAAGAACTGACATAATGCAATGTTAAAGCCTTGAGAGCTGGAAAGGATTCAGGAAAAACTTGGTTAATTGCAACTTCGGAATCAAAGTTACGGAGTGTTAATTTGATTAGTCTGTAATAAAAACAGAATGGAAGGTATAATATCAAAACACACAGGCATATTTTAGGATATTTTCAAAAGTAAAGGTCATACTTTGGAAAGCATTTCTGAACCGTGTGAGAAAGGCTGCTAACGTTTGAAGCTGACTGGAGGGTAAATTCTTGCAAACATTGAAAATTACTGACGCCCACATTCAACGATATCGAGTCCAACATCATTTTCTCCAAATCCACATTAGTGGTATCGTAATGAATGTCGAGGTTTTCTAAAGCAGACCCGGCAGCTATGACCAATCTTGTAAAGAATCTCTGCAGAACTTCGATATCATGGCCGTGAAAGTATGTCTCCGATCGATACATTATTCGAAGACACTTGAGTTTTAGCAATGGCGATGAAAACTCCAAATCGTCCAGCTGTTCGATAAGCACCCAGGGCAGGGCAACATTCTTGAGATATTCAATCACTACCACCATCTCATCCAGATTTGGACAGCATACAGAGAGGAGATTATGCATCGTCTTGATAACATGGGAAGCATTAAAGGTGTGCGACTCTTTATTGTCCGTGTTCAAATGAATTTTTCGCAAATACCGACCCCATTGTCGGAGCAAGAACGGTCTCTCCAAAGCGTATTCCCAATCGACTAACTGAAGTCGTTTAAATATCCATCCCAGTAATATCTTATTAGAATCTTCACCACCGGCAGATGCTTTTTTCTCCAATTTTCTTAAAAGTTTGTTCAATTCCCGCTGCCATCCATCATAATCCTTTGATTTGACAACCACCCAATGTCCGTCCCGTTTTATCAAGGCTCTTCTTCCTTCATTATTGCAGGTTCTGGACAGGAGACGAAATTGTTTCAAATCATTCCATCCCAAATAACTGCAAACCTTTTCCAGTATCTGCAAATTCCAGGAGAGAAATATTGCAAAAATATGTCAAACATGGATTTGAGATGAATTATTTACATTCTCTGTCCTGAAGACGATACCAACTGACGGATGTACATCATCAGTGTAGTGGGCAGTATCTTGACATTCCATCCTCTGTGTGGATAAATCTTTATTCCCCTTCCTAATTGTAGACAGAATTACCTGTTAAATAAATAAATAAATATTTAAATGGTTTTCCAAACTTAACAGTTTAATCACAGCCTTTTTACTAAATAATTTTGGATATTTGATAAAATACTGCTTTTCCCCTTCCCATACTAACTAAAAACTATCGAAAAAGAGAAATTTAATTAAGATATTTATACAAAGGTTTATATGTGAATTTGATATCTCTGTTTCATTTAATTCCATAATTAATTGCATAATTTGAGTAGAACAAAGAGAAAAAGTGCTTACCAGATGAAAAATGTGGTGGTGGTGGAGATTGTACAATTTATACTGAATATTATAATATTTATTTGTGCAACATTTAATTGCAAAAAAATGACTAAAAATTTGTCAAAATATCAAAACTCGCTCAGACGGAAGAAATACTTTTCCCGCCTTGTCTTTGTTTCTTTGTCCATGCAATTCATCTTATGAAATATTATGCCACCTACTAGTATTTGTGCCATAACCACCATATGAAATCTACGCCACCTTCTTCAACCATGACAAATCTCTCTCTCTCATCCAATAGCCCCACCCTCTGACCGCCCAAAATCTCACCCCCCCCCTTCTGCACTCCATTCCAAGCTGCTACTGCAACACCAGCCTCAATAAGTTTGTATGGTTATAAAACTAATTCAGTACGCTGTCCTGCAATTACAAAGTTGAAAATCTTATCCCACTTGTGGCTGGCAGTAGGTGTTAAAAGCATGACTAGATTAGATTCACCCAGCTGATTATTATTACATGTCATATCAGTAGGATTACCTATACATATTTATAATGTATTATACGAGCAAAGCAATTGCTTAGCTTGTATAGCTTGTGAGTAGATATACAATATTGAGTAGACAATGCTATAAAATATATGGTTAAGTTGTCACTAACAACTCGTTAGTAACAAACAAACAACCAAGGCAGTATACACTGCACGTATGTATGTGTAACCAACTTTTAATGTGCTAACCATCACGGTAAAATTCGGTTATTTCATCAAAAGTGTCTTGTCCTGGGAATTTCTCAGCGTTTTCATATTTGGGCCATACACATCAATGAATGAATGATGAACGCTTTTGATTGATTTAAGATTACACCCCAAAAGGTGTAAATGACTTTAAGAATCAAATCCGCTTTATTGCTATATGTACATACAACTGACTCAGACAAAAATAAAGTTGAGCTTACTTATTTTTTACTATCCTTCATTGTAGGCAGACTAAAGTTAAGTATTGTAAACCAGTGTTAATTATACGTGACGATTACATTTATACTCCACTCCATCAGTATTTAAAAAAATTAGAGGTGAAATCGATTGCCACAAAAAGAAATGATTCATTCATGAATATCATACTGATTAAGATCTACATGTACAATAGGCCTACGCGTGATTAACACGTTTTCTTCCACAGTTGCGACAGGTTTAGAAACGGCTTTGGACTTTGACCATCACAAATCCACGGCTTGACATAACAAGGACAGATTGATACAAAAGAGACATGTCCACCTTTAGCAACAGCTTCTTCCTCCACTTCCTCCTGCGTTGTTCCAAACTGCGTTTGTAGAATTATAGATTAAATTGTAATTTCGGATACAGATCCATAGAAAATGATATTGATATATCTACAAACCCGAAAGTTTAATAATCGAACCGACTGCAGCCTCGTGACGCACTCACAGTCTAAAATATACAGAAATTCCGGATCCGAGCTGCTCAGATACAGGCTGACATTAAAATCTTGTTCAGTATTGTCATGTGCAGCTTGAGAAATGATTAAGGTTTCAAGAGCTGTAAACAGAAGAGGGTTAAATAAATGCGCAAGATTATATATAAAAGGTAGCTTTAAAATGTGCTAAACCTAACCTGTCAAGTTTGACGATAGCTGGATAGCATCCACCAATTGTGGAGATGTGTGAAATGCATGGTTAATATATAAATGTCGAAGACGACTCAAAGGAGAAATGATGTCAATTAGTTCCCCAAAGCTGTACTTTGGTTCACGCGAAAATCTGCTTCGTCTTCCAAATCCCAACAGATTAAGTGTGACCAGGTTTGGAAACATGTTTACGGCGCATCGCAAGAGACGAAGGTTATAGTGTCCAGTTTTAAAAGTAAAGGATCTCACACTCCTTGACACTGGACGGAGTTGGTCTGCTGGGTCGGGAATTACTGGCCATAATCCATCTGCCCATTCGTTACCCGAGGAGAGGGCTAAAACCTCTAGGTTTTGAAAGTTTTGTAGAAAGTTAAGGATATTCCCATTGATTATGTCTTGATAAACAACGTCATGTATTGTTAGTGACTTGACTGCTGGAAAAGATTTCGGTCGTATAGGCACAACAGGCCCAGAATAGAAATGATAAAGTATTAATTTGGTTAATCTGTAATAAACATCAAAGACTAAGGGCATAATATTTAAAGAAGGTATAGGATTATTTAAGGATAATTGAAATGATTACTCTGGAAAGCTTTTCTGGACCGTGTAAGAAAGGTTGCCAACATGCCCAGAAGATTCGAGAGTTATTTCCTTGAGTGACTGAAAATTACTGACGCCCACATTTAGCGCTAGAGACGCCAACATATCCCTCTCTTCTCCCACCCAAGCATTATCGAAATCAATCTGGAATCTTTCCAACGCAATCACCGCAGCTCTGACCAATTTTGCGAAAAATCTTTGCAAAACTGTCCTTTCCTCGTACCCAAACCATCCTGTCCACAGATTCTTTACCCTGATGCATCTGAGTTTTAGTAGGGGCGATGGGAATTCCAAACTCTCCACCTGGTTGATTAAATCTGCGGTAAAGGGTCCATCTTTGTTGTTGTAATTTTCTGCCTCTACCACCAGTTCATCCAGATTTGGACAGCGGGCAGTGAGTTGATGCATAGCGTTGATAAATTGGAAAGTACTATATTTTGACGTTGACGTTGATCCCCATGCCCCTGCTATCAAATGGATTTTTGTCAAATACTGAACCCATGGCTTGAGTAGTACAAAAGTACGGTGTCGCAGAAAGGACGAATGGCCCAAAGACTGTTCCCAATCGTAAAAGTAGAATCGTTTGAATATCCATCCGAGTGATTGTTGATGTGAATTTTCCCCACCTTCAGTTGTTTTTTCCAAATTTGTTGAAACTTTGTCCAATCTTGTATGCCAGCCAACATTAGTTGATTTGACAACTACCCAATGTCGGTCCCGTTTTTTCAACGCCCTTCTTCCTTCACTGTTACAGTTTGTGGACACGAGACGAAATTGTTTCAAGTCATTGAAATCCAAATACCTGCAAATTTCCTCCAGTATCTGCAAATTTAGCGGAATGTTATCATTACTAAAATATACATGATTTTGAATAAGATGTTTACGTTATCTATCCTGAAGACGCCAAGAACTGCAGGATGAGTGGGGTCATCATCAGTTTCTTTACATGAAGAATTGACTTTCGAATTCCTCTTCATCACTATCTTGGACAGTGGTGGGTGGGCAGTGGGCAGTCCTGTCTATTCATTTAAATGGTGTCAAGACTACTTTTCAACTCAAATATTATCTCTCTCCGGTATCACAAATTTCAACATTTTTTAGCATAAAATATCTGATACAACATTTAAAACATGTCAAGCAAACTTTCTAGATATTTATAAATTCATATTTCATGTAAAACAAATTCAACAAAACATAATTAAAAATATAGTTTTTTAAATACCAAAAAGAGTTCTTACCTAATTATTTATGAGGGATGAAAAGAATTCTATTAAATCAGTCCTCCTCCTTACTGAATACTCAATTAATTGAACTATAATCTGTTTATATTACTAATTTAAATTAATTAGTTTAATATTTATTTTTCACTAGAAAAGTGAGGAAATGGTAGAAATATATTTGTATATTAAACATTATAAATGGATATAAAATGCTGTTGAGCTAAATGTACATGCTCCTATAGCAATAAGGTTAGCTCCGAAATTGGGTGGCAGTGTTAGTGTTGCCATAATGGTTGCCAAATTTGTGTAGGTAAATTAGGTAACCTCAAATTTAAAAAGTCAAGACAACCAAGTCCGGAGGCCGTTAAATATGTAGTTTGTGTGTAGACAAGACGATGGGATAGAAACGAATGAGGTACCTTGGAGCATGCTTAAATACAGACGTTATTAGAAAGGTTTACTTGCAGTCGTTTAAGCTGATTTTTTGGTTAGGTTGCATTTGGTCGAGTCGAGGTTATAGTTAGTGAAGGGTAGAGGTTGTATTTATACACTTGAGATATATAATTCTTGGAAACAAAATGTTATTTATAAGTCCAGTCTAATATGTCTGGGTATGGAGCATTCGTCATTCTCCTGTTGTGTCAGGGTATTATTATGTCTTTTTGAACCATGGGTTTTTACATTTTAATTGATGGCATTATAGGATCCGAAAATCACTAGTCAATTGCTTTCACGTTTTCTAACAAATAAGTTTCTTACTGGATAATTATGAATTTTTTGCGATGCAAAAGTGTTGGATAATGTATGGAATGTACATATTATCTAATGCATAACAATATAAACTATTAAAAAGGTAACAAAATAGTTGACCCCTGTGCTGTGACATCATGACAGTACAGTGACACAAACTATGTGGGTAAATATTGACAATTATATTACGGGGTACACAAGGCAAGTTTGGATCATTTACATAAACAAGGACACTTTTTAACATACAGTTTTACACCAAATTTAAAAAGTTTACTTTGCATAATAATTGAAGTACTCTTGTAGTATAGTAAAAGTAGACTTGGTTAAAAGGCGTAAATCTAAAAATGATCCAACTAGGAGTGGAATCATGTTAGAGAAAAGTCTAAATGAACATGGATTTGTCTGACACCAACTCCTTGGAAGATGAATTGAGCTTATTGTGTAATGTATCTTGGATCAGCATTTCGTGCCACCTCTAATTTTACACTCCCCACAAAGAAATCAGAGCAGAGGCTTCAAAAATGTGGTTCTTGGACAGAATATACACCTTCAAGTTTCATTTGTCTTTGGTAACAGGATGAAAGTTGGTTGTCTAGCTCTTTCGATTGACGTTGCATTAGCACCAATACAGACTCTACAAACATTTACATTAGGCATTTTTACTACCATTATTTAATAGGTTATTAAGTAACCTTTGATGACGGAAAAGGAGATGAGGATGGCAATAGACATTGAGCATATTGGATCTGCAATCATCCATCCAAAAGCCCACAAGAGTATAACGCAAACAATGACCCCCACCGATCCTAGAGTATCTGCCAAAATGTTCAGAAATACTCCTTGCATAATTGCAGAATTTCTACCATCAACCTCCCGTCCTCCGACGTGACTGTGACCGTGTGCTCCTCCTCCATGGGAATGCGAGTCATCATCGTGTCCCCCACCACCGTGAGAGTGGCCATGTCCACCACCACCACCTGCAAAAAAAAGGTTGTATTATTATTTGCAGCCACAGCCACGTATGTATCATGTGCAAAGTTATTGCATAAAATGTCCACTCATATGTCAAAAGATAAGCCTGATAAGCCTGCTTACCACCACCACCATGAGAATGTCCATGTCCATGTTGTAATGCAATGCGTAGATGCCAATGACATTGGCAATGAATCCTAAAACAGAGACAACAAAGAGTCGTTCATGTTTAACTTTTGGTGGTTCTAGAATCCCCTCTAGTGCCTCAGAAAAGATGAAGAATGCAATAAACAAGAGGGATAGTCCATTTACAAATCCAACTATAGCACCACTGCACAAACATAACCATAGCATACAGCTTGGTTTTGATGTGAAGAGAAATGTTCCAGCTTCAATTTGGTTAAACAACCAATGAATTAGGGGACGCCGAATGTTTTATCTTTAATTGAACCTCACACCGATATCGCTCATAATAAAGAACAAATTAATGGATGCCGAATGTTTAATCGTTAATTGAACCTTACACCGCTATCGCTCATAAAAGACGAATTAGTGGATGCCGATGCCGAATGTTTAAACATTAATTGACGCACAAAAGCCAAATATAATCCGTGTGGATTTCGATCAATACATGATTTCATACACACAGTAATAACTGCTTTACCATGTACTCGTATTCATTGTTAAGTAGCGCAGCCGCTTTATGGGAATTATCTGTTCGTCTTTCTGACTATGTCTGTCTGTCTGTCCGACCGCTTCGGTGATGTGGTGCAAATGATACTTTCGGTCTTTGGTCAAATTTTAGTCACACTGTCAAAAATGTTAGCACTAGTTTGTCTCTGGAAAAGTGCCCCAGATTTTCAGGGAGATCAACAGAATGATTTCACGTCATCCTGTGACGCCCTTAGTGGGACCATAGGTAGAAGAATGTAGCTCATTTCTTGAAAGTGACTTGATATTTCTGACCAACCCTTGACCTTTCGATGGGGGTTAATGGTAAAAAAATATTTCGTATCAAAGCTATAAGCCGACCGCTGGGTTAACGGCAGCGTAAATAAACTCTACAACAGTATACCCAATGATCGCAAGATCCACACAATCCGTATGTGCAACTGAACTGTTCGGTTCGACGCACTAGAGAACCGAACCGAACTGGATGGTTATGGTGACCAGGGGCAAGAAAACTGAACTGTTCGGTTCAACGCCCTAGTGAACCGAACCGAACTGGAAACGCACACGGACAGACGGACAGACGGACGGACAGACAGACGGATTGTCCCTTTCCATAAATGATCTTGCGATCATTAATAATCCAGATCTCTAGGGGCGACGAAGCCGAGACGTGAGGCAAAGCTTGACTCAAAGCCCCCTAAAGGTAAAATTTCACCCGACTGGATATAATGTTATTTATTTCTTCCCTTTTAGTTTTTAGAGTATATCTAATAATATCAAAGAATACTGTCCAAACAAACTCGAAGACCAGCCATGAGTTTTTGTTTTACAAATCAAGTTACTTGTCACTTCAATTACAAACTTGTGTCGGAGGCGTTCCGTCGGCGTGCCGACTACTTCCATTGGCGGCTTGTGCGTCATTTATAGCCTCGGGATTGGGTCCCGTGCGTCATTTAGCTTCGCGTCATTTTTAGCCTCGGGATTGAGGCCCGCGCGCGTCATTTGATCTCCTGCGCTACTACTTTACATCCCTGTGAAATATTTGATTTAGATTAGTTGCAGTAATGTATTACTGTACGACGCACTTTAACAAAGTTTTATTGTACCTTTGACGTAATAAATTTTATAAATAATCGAGGTAATGTTTCATAATTGGCAGTTCTGCACCAGAGTTATTCAATGAAAAGAAAAGAAAACTTTAATTTTGAAAATGTGGTCTCTCATTATTCTCACAATTTACTGTTTCGGAATGGGTATGGTTCCATTTTCAAGCATAATGAAATGAATCTTATAATTCTTATAAAAAATACTCTTTTCAAATTTCAGTTATCCCTCAATCAACCCCAACTCCCCCCATCTGCCTTCTTCCAGCCAGTTCGCCACAATTTGCAGAGATTTGTCGTCTGCCTAATCTTACTGCTCCACTGAGTTCCATTAACGCTACTTTGTATGCCAAATATGCCAACTTGAGTGCCAACCTTGTTTGTGACCTCGACTGTCGCTGTGTCATGGGAGCCTCTGCTCGAGGTGGGAAATGTGACACACCCAAAGGGAAGGACGGGGCTTTTTGCGTGTGCGATTATGAGCGGGCACCACCGATAGACCCTCCAGCCATTGAAATTGACTGTTTGTCATACAACAATATTGGGAACCCGCAATTAGTCAGCATTTTGTGCCCGGCTACCCAGCTTATGCCTCCCTTTGGTTTATGCAACAGTGATTGCATTTGCTCGCACGGTTATCCGAATACAGGAACACACACTTGTACCAAACAAAATGGTGATCCCAACAATACCGTCAATACATATTGCGTGTGTGGTAATGCAACTAATCTGGAAACAGAATCAAGTTAATGGAAATGTGGTTTCGATTGTACCTATCCAAAAATGACACAAATTATATAAACGACCTTATAATCAATATACTGCACTGTTAATTGAACTGTAACCATATACTACGAAACATACCAAAAATATGATAGTCAAGATATTTTCCCCTACTTTATAAATTTCATTGACGGTCTAAACGAAGAGAACACTATCGATGTGATACACGCACCAATTCAGAAGGGGTTTATAAACACCCAGTCCGGTATATCGCAGTGAACATTTTATTCATCAGAAATCATTCACAATTCATAGAGAAAACATCCCCAAATCGTCAGTATTTCTTTAAAGTTTCAACTTCATGAGACATTCATTGCGTCGGTCAAAGTCAAAGACAATACACGGCAGGGCACAAGGTGAGGGAAAATTTTGAGCAATTCTCTTTATCAAGCGTCAATTATATTTATAAATACAACTAAGGATTTCGGTTTCGTTTATTAAAACAAAAAATGATCTTTGCAAACATAATAAAATAAGAGTCGGAATTTAAGTCTACAATTAGCAAATAAATATTCAATTCAATAGAAAGTTGATTTGAAACTTTTGCGTTTCATATTAATTTTGGTATCGTGCTCGGCATTTGAGAAACTTTATTTTGAACATGTAATTGTAAATTGATTATAAATTAATAAAACAATTGTTGAAATCATGGACACGATATTTAATGTGTGAACGATTGTTCGAATGAAATGAAATACTTTAGTTCCTGCGAAATAATTTGGATGAACCAACTAATGATTAGTGGATGCCGAATATCTAATCGTTAATCCACCCCGATATCGCCCATAATAAAGAGCGAATTAGTGGATACCGATGCCGAATGTCTAATCTAATGGCATTACAAAATATGACACGGCACAAGCACAATGTAATCAATGCCAATTTCAATCAATGCTTACATACACAAGGTAATAACTGCCTTACTGTGTAATTATATTCGCCATTAAGAAGCAGTCTACAACTAAATATGAATTTTCCTATCTGAGTGCGAATAAAATGATAAATTAAATTGAAACGGCTTGTTAAGGTTTTCATAAACATCCTCCGAATTTAGACTACTGTGTAATTTGTATGTATAAACAATGCTGTAATATTGTAATGTCTAGGTAAGAATACAACGTGCTTTAATTTGATGTCAAACGCATGCAAAACTTTTCATAACAAGAGAACAAACGACAAGGAATGCGTTCTGAAATCCATTTCTCAGACTCATATTTCTCGTTTTAGTAATGTCTTTTGAAACTTTGTTGGTTATTGGTTGTAGAAGCAGAGCTTAGTTTCAAGGCAAATAGAATTGTAATGCTCTTATTTCGTAAATAAGATATTATAAAGAATGAAACCTACCCATACATGCCGTTTTCATAATAATTCATTTCAAAGCAGCATTATAATATGAAGGGGTTAGGGCAAGGACAATATAAGTTTTTTCGAACTTTTCGAAATTTCCGTTTACAACTAAAATATCATAACAAAGTACAATAAATATGCGAACTATGCAAACTATGCGAAATTGACAAAAGATCCGAATGCAAATACATTTTGGTAACATTGGAGGCAGGACATGATCAAGAATGCACAAAATTGTATGATGAAGGAGACGACAATATTCAAGGAAATTATGAACTCATGATCGCAAAATTTGAAAGAGAAATTTATAAGGCTTGCGAACATATTTTAAATTCGGGCAATCCGGACGGATTGAGGTTCTCAATTCCAATCGATTCATCAATATTTCAGCGACCACGGCGAAGTAGGATCTGGTGGTGATGCCCGATTATGCTCAATCAGCGGTGTGGATGGGTTTAGCCCGTTTAGCCTAGGTTGGATTTAGGTTTTAAATATGTACATATAATACTAAAATGATTTTTTGTTTAAATTATTTTAAGCCTTCAGTAAAATAAATATGGGTGACAAAGTATTCTGTTACAACATAAATTTTGCAGCCCACAGAGCACTTGAAGTTGATTCACAATGTGGTTAATTTTTCAAGTATCATGTTTGATTTGTCTAGTACAATAATTAATGAAACAAAATGCTACATAACCCGTGGCCGTGGTCACATTGTCACCCAAGAAGGGGAAACAATTAAATTAGCATCTATTGTTAAATTTTCGCTTAGTTTGCAAACGTTTCTCATTTCTGGCAGATTTATTGGACTTACTATAATCTTTTAGTTGCTAACCGAGTTTTCAAAAAGTTTGAAAAAACTTCATGCTCTTGCCCTAACCATTTGATATTATAATGCTGTGTTGAAATGAATAAGATGATGGACAGTATAAATTAACGAGTGTAAAAAATACAAAATTTTATTGCTGCAGTAGTAATTTAGGAATTCGGACTTTATCATTCAATCCAACAAACGAAGGCTAAACCCTTACGATTCTTTATTGCAGAATAGTGATAGGTGTTATATAAACCAGTGTTTCAAATACATTTACACTCCATTCGATTTAAGTTTTTAGAGACGAAAAAATCCACAAGAAAAAAGATTCATGAATATTATACTGACGAATATCTATACCAGTCTTATCTAGTTTATTACGCCTGCGGGTAACAAATGAGTTTCCTTCCACTTTGTGTACGACAAATCCAAGGCTTGAGATATCAAGGACAGATTGTTCCCAAGGAGACATGTCCACCTTTAGCTGCAGCTTCTTCCTCTATTTCCTCCTGAGTTGTTCCAAACTATGTGAACAATCATACATTAAATTGGAATAATGGATATTTAGTAAGACATGACAAAATGATATTGCAACAAACCCGGAAATCTAGTAGTTGAACCGACTTGAGTCTCTTCACGTAATCACAGTCTAAAATGTACTGAAAGTCTGGATCCGAGGTGGTCAAATAGAGGCTGACATTAAAATCTTGTCCGATACGGTCATGAGCAGTTTGAGATAAAACGAAGGTCTGAAGAGCTGTAAAAAACTTAGAATTAGATAAGTACGCAGAAATATGACGGGTGATTTTAAACCGTGGTGAAATTAACCTGTAAAGTTTGACGTAAGCTGAATAGCATCAACTAATTGAGGAGATGTGTGAAATGCATGATTAACATAAAGATTTTGAAGGCGACTCAAAGGAGAAATGATTTCGATTAGTTCACCAAAGCTGTATTCTGGTTCATCTATTATATACCCGTCTTCTCTCCCAAATCCCCACAAATCCAGGGTGACAAGGTTTGGGAACATGTCAGCAGTCCAACGCAAGAGACGAAGGTCATAGTCTTCAGTTTCAAAAGTAAAGGATCTCAGAGATTGTAACGGTGGAGGGATGGGGTCGGGAATTACAGGCAATCCATTTGTCCATTTAACAATCGAGGAAATTGCCAACACCTCCAGGTTTGGGAGGTCTTGTAGAAAGTAGACGATTCTTCCAGTAATTATATCTTCATAAGCGACATACTGTACTGTGAGTGACTTGAGTGCTGGAAAGGCTTCCGATCGTATGCCCACAACAGTCTCAGAATCGAAGCCAAAGAGTATTAATTTGGTTAATCTGAAATAAAGAGCAAATATATAATTTCAAACAGTAATCTTATTTAGGAAAATTTAAGTAATCACTTTGGAAACCATTTCTGGACCATGTGAGAAAGGATTGCAACATTCTCAGCAGATCGGAGGGTTATTTCTTGGAGAGACTGGAAATTATTGACGCCCACATTTAACGACAGAGACTCCAACATTCTTCCCTCCACCGCCTCGTAGGGGTACTCAATCTGGAGTGTTTCTAACGCAGTTCCTGCAGCTCTGACCAATTTTGTGATAAATCTTTGCATAAGTTCCATATCCTCGACAGTACAGGCTTCCATGTGCAGACTCTTTACTCGGAGGCACTTGAGTTTTAGGAGGGGCGATGGGAAATCCAAAGTCTCCACCTGCTTGATAATCAATAAGGACAAGTCTTGGTAGTTGAGATCATCTGCATCCACCACCATCTCTTCAAGATTTGGACAGTATACGGTGAGCAGATTATGTATCGTAGTGATAAAATGGGAACTATTAATGTCGTTTGTCTCTTCATCATCCGTCTTCAAGTGAATCTTTCTCAAATAGTGACCCCATTGTTCGAGAAAGCACAGCTCTCCCAAACAGTATTTCCAGTTGTTTACCTCTAGTCGTTTGAATATCCATCCACGTAATTTAAGATTCCTACTTTCACCACCATCAGAAGACGTTTTCAACAATTTTGTTACAACTTTCTCAAGGTGAAACCCCCAGTCATCATCTTTTGCAATTGCCCAATGTCGGTCCCGTTTTATCAACGCTCTTCTTCCTTCATTATTACATGCTCTAGATACGAGACGAAACTGCTTCAAATCACGGAATCCCAAATGACTGCAAATTTCTTCCAGTATCTACAAATTCCAGGAGGGAGTGTTATAATTTATAAAGCATTTCAAAATCAAGTAATTTTGATTGATTTAATACATTATCCATCCTGAAGACGATACCAACTGCTGGATTAGTGAGGTCAGGGTTTGTTTCAATAATTTCTTGACCTGAAGAGTCCATCCCGTCCTCCTTATCTGAGGAAGCCATCCCCTCCTCCTTATCTGAATCCCCACTCATCGTTGTAGAAATTATCTGTGAAAATAAACAGGGAGGACTGCTTTAAAAATTCAAGTTTTAATCATCTCATCATGGATGGATCGTCACTAATTATTATTACCAGATTTGCTCAAATGAAGAGTCATAAATTACGACAATTTTTGAGAACATAAATTTATATTACAAAAAAGTGTTACTTACCGAATTGTGGGTGAAAAGTGGTAGAGATTAAAACATTTACACCCTACCCCCTTGTTAATGTACAAAAATGTTCTGTTATTAGTGCACTAATTAATTATTTAATTAATTCAAAACAAACTGAAGAGTAGTGAAAGAAATTGTGCGGGGTAGGTTCAGTTTAGTATTTTTTAGCACCACTTTTCCCACTTTATCTGCTCCAACCGTTTGTTGCTTTGTTCATGAATTTAACTCTTTCTCGTGACTCTTCATTTATGTGTCAGCTCTTCAAATATTATAGTTTATGGCATTTTTTAGGGATAATCACAATTTGTCTGCAAAGATCATGTACATATTTCATGTACTTTCTGCAAGACAGATTATGTTCATTTTGTTTTGTAACAAACAATTTTATTCATGCCAAATTGAGATGAATATTATACAGGTAACCATTACAATTACATAATTGTATACAGTTAAAAAAATGTCCAACTTTTCGTTTTGTCTAACCCAAATGATTTGGTCATAATAATGTATAAATTTATACAGAAATTGTTATGCAACTGCTCATCTATTAAATCCCTTCTATATGTGTCCTCTCATATAAAGCTTTGAAAACATAAGTACAAATTAAGCAGTTTTTTGCTCATTAAAACGTGCATATAGTGTTGAGAACATTCTACTTCAATGTAATACATTGTTTGATTTTAAAATCAATAAAACCCATGTAATTTCAATTTCAAACTGTTTTAGTATTTGGACTTGTTGGTGGTCAAGCCTAGTCTACCACAGTCATCATTAACACGACCACGACAATTTAGACATGTCAGAAATTGCTAAAGTGATTCATTAAAGGTGCTAAAAAGAACGCTGGTCATCCGCAAAGTAAATCTACTTATAATCTTCAGACGGATGACAAGATGAATTCATCGAACGGAATGATGATAAAACCTATTTGGTCTTCACAACTGCTGAATTTTTAAAAAATAGCGTAGCAACTTAATTAGCAATAATTATTTAAAATTAATGGAAATTGTAAGATGATGACCGTTTGTACTTTGTTTCTGTACTACTTTACGCCTGATGAAAGTGGCGGAGAGACACCGAAAGCTAGCAGTTATTGAATAAATCAAGTTATTTCCTCTTAAACCGCAGAAATGCAATTAGAATTAATCTGCCATGCAATTTAATCTACTCTATTTTGGAGCGTTTAACTTTTTTTATAAATGCTTTAATAAATAATCCAAACCTCGAACAGAATGTCATGCTTTGTGACCCTCACAAACTTCTTGGTCCATAGGTGACACATGACATGACGGGGTACGATTGGTTATAGTGTCGCTATTTCTTAGTCCTGTTTAGTTGTTGGGTTGATGGTATAATATCTGTGAATGACTAATTAAATAAGAAAATTAGAGACAGCAAAACTGATCTTTTGATCATTAATTCATTGATTCCCACAAACCTGACTTAATTTGTATACATTAATTGAATAAAAAAAGTCAATCATCTGCCTAATTTAATTGGTTGGTATAATTTATGATATTCCCCAGGATTTGATTTGTATGCGTGCATGATACCAACTGCTCGCTAATTGCAAGTGCGTCATGAATCCACTCTTGAAATTCGGAACTTTATTACCGTAAAGTTAGTTTACGAGTTTTACCCAAATCAAATCAAAATAAATGAAGGCGAACATAATAAAGTTAAGTTAGTGGTTTAATAATTTTTACAAAATAAATTGTAAATGGTAAAACCCAATTTATAAGGAGATGAGATGAGGTGAGCGACCAAGCAAGACGACACACAATACTACAAAATAAAGCTCAGTCCTTCATTTCAAAGGTAATTTAGCCCTTACTACATAATCAGCAAATATACTTGTGTTAGTGTTGATTAGTTTTCGACATAAATTTGGGCAAGAATAAGAGTTCCCTTGCATGAGCTATAAAATGTTGCATTTGCCATACCCAACAAACCAACGGTAAGCTTCATCATAATCATGGTGTAGATAAGCATTCATTTCAAGGAATTTCTACTTTTATAACATTTCAATTTATGAGAAACAACCAATTCAACAACTTATAAAAATGGTATCAAATTGGGGTATTTGATAATTGTGGGATTTTGTTTGGAGAGCATTCTAATTAAAGTGGATGATGAGATGATTATATGGGAATGGAAAATTTTGAAGGAACTCGAATAGAATATGATTAGCCTAAACAGGAAAATAACACTGCTGGAACAATAATGAATGATGATGATAACAATTCAACATTTTCTGCAAAGTGAAAGGTAGACATTTCTATGCCACATTGTTACTTACAGCGTATGCATGTACATATGTGCATGCAATGTATGATGCATACATTGGTGGTCAAAGAAAATCATTTGAAAGATGAGTTGTGTTGTGTATGAGAATATTAAGCGAATTATGTACATTTGACAAAGCACTTTTAATTTTGTCAAACTTACTAATATAGAATCAATTGGATCACATACTAGTACATAAGCCTTGTGTTGTTGGCATTACATGAAAATCATTTTTACAATTTTAGACATTCTTATATTAAATACTATACATGCCATGTAGGACAGAGCAATGAATGCGATGACCAACAAAGTGGAAATCCTACTACCCAACACAATTAGTTTAATGAAATTACTGTAGCGCATCAATTCTCAAAGTAGGGAATGTTTTAATAAAGAAAGATAAATAAGGTTCGGTCAGTATAGCAGGAACGATGATGGTCCAAGTTATTCAATACCTACAAACATTTTGGATTATGCATGGTTGGATACTATAGTAACCACACACGGCACGGTCAGTAATAACTGTTGCATTCACCGTACCGTATACCGAATCAAACGGTTTATTACCCAACTTCCCTTTTTTAAAGTGATTTACTAAGAGATTGAGATTCTTTTAAGAGTTTATACATTTTATAATGTTGAGGGCAAAAGGATATCCTTTCATACTTACTAAATCCACCTCATCAGGAGGAGAAACTCAGAGTTCAAACTAATTATCCACAGACCCAGTTTTAATTAGACTTTGTCTGAGGTTCATACCTAGATAAATATAACAAACAGAGATACATTTACCTATTCCATGTTATTTCGCGACATTACATGTCGCCACCATGTCGTCTGTTGATAGGGATTTATTCTGGAGGACAGTCTTTTTCTGTGTAGCTCATACATTTTCAATACTTGCAGCGTATTGCGTTTGGAATGAGGGCTTCCCCTCTATTTCGGCATGCGTTTTTAGTGAGTTTTTCCAGTGTTTTTTAGAGGAAGCATGTAAATTTGGGATTATGTAACCTTGATTAACGTTTTAATATTTTTCAGTCGCAGTTTTTGAGTATATAATTGGCGTCTTAGGCCTGGTAGTTGGGATTCATAGATACTGGACTCATAGAACTTTTAAGGCCAAGTTTCCTCTGCAATTACTATTGGCGATTGCGTTCACCACAATGGGAGAGGTATGTAAAAATTAAAAGCGCTCAACAAGACGCGGGATATATTGATTATTGTTACAATAATTCAACAGGGGCCAATAATTGATTGGGTAATTGAGCACAGAGTACATCACAAATATGTCGAAACTGATGCAGATCCACATAATACAAATCGTGGACTATTTTTTGCCAATATGGGCTTCATGTTTTTGCCAGAACATCCCCTTGTGACAGAGAAAAAGAAGACCATGTTTATCCAAGATTTGGCTAATAATAGGCTCGTTCAATTCCAAAAAAAGTATTATTGGCCATTACTTTTTCTTTCTTGTTGGGTAATTCCAACAACTGCTCTCCATTTAATTGAACCACAAATTTCTCTGTTTTATTCATTCTGTATTGTCAATTTCGCTGCAATCATCTCAGCCTATGGAATGTTGTCTGTCAACTCTGTCTGTCATTCGTATGGACATCGGGCATATGATAAGTGAGTGCGAGGTTTTATGTGAAATTTAAATGTGAGTGAATTTGGGAAAATGACATTTGGAGAAAAATAGGTTAGGTGACAAAATCTTACAAAATTACCTACATCAAACACATTGACGAAAAAAGTGACGTTCTTTGGCGAAAACAATGAATCTTTTAATAACATACGGCGAAACTTTAATTTCGTAATGGTTTCACAACCTACACATTTTCTCCTAGTGTTGCAATACCATAATCAGACATTTCAGACAAATAATAGTCGCTTCTTTTCTTTGCCAAAACTACTTTTTATGACAATTTTTTTCGCCAAATGCCATTTCGCCAAATTAACTCACTACCGAAATTTACATGTACAATTTTCTTAACTCTGTCCTGATTATAGAAACATTCAACCCGCCAGCACAAATTTTATGGGTGTCCTAACTGGTGGGGAAGGGGACCATAATTACCATCACGTTTTCCCCTGGGACTATAAAAGTTCTGAAGTTGCGAAATACCGGTACAACATGGGGGCTTTGATGATTGATTTTTTTGCTTGGCTTGGACTGGCCTATGATTTAAAAACAGCATCAGAAGAAGTTATTATAGAGAGGGTCAAAAGAACGGGGGATATGGAATTGAGGAGGGATATTTTACAAGGAAACGGCTGGAAGCATCCATTGGTTTTTAAGGGAGCGGGAGAATGCCCGGGTTCAAAAGAAGATAATCAATGGGGATTTGACAAGGATTTGACCGATTTCAGTAGAAACGATAATTAGGGGATCAATGGAAAGTGGGGGGTAGTGGATGTGGAAAGGGGGTGTTGGAGGGGGGTGGGGGTGGGGTGAAATATATAAGGACATGAAAAGATACGTATCAATTGCAGCATATTTATTTACATCACGATACGGCAATACATATATGAACAGTGCTTATGTATAATTGATGCTAAAACACAATTCAATGTTATTAAATAATATTAAATTTAATAAATAATTATTTTATTATATAAATTAGATAAATATATCTCTCCACGTACTATGTGTTCAATTCTACATACATTATCTACATATATTCATGTTTAAAAGTCATTCTTTCCTTACATTCTGGGTGATATATATGTTGCTAAATAATTTAAAATAACCAACTACGGAAACAATAAACTGAAAAGTAATCATTTTTTTGGAGACTGCCATCACCGCTACTGATTTGTCAAGAATACGCGTACAAATTCGGTCCAAATCTTTTAGCAAATTATTGAGATTTTAATGAAATGGCTTGATCTCTACTACAATGCATGTGGGTCTGATTCGGTTTTGGCATTCATGTGGATGATTCGAATACGATTTTCCAACATTCCCACGTAACTGATGAGCAGAAATGTTGATATTGTGGTGAAAAGAATGAGACAGTTATTGTCGAAAGTGCCAAAGGGTCTATTATTGCTGCAGAAACTGTATAAAGAAGGATTTAGAAGAGCTCAAACATGCCTCAATTCGCTTTGAAAAATTACAAGATTGCATTTATAGATTTTTTGGCTCTGTTCCCGGAGTCATAATGTCTGTACACGTGTAAAAAATACACTCTCTGGATGTAGTATTTCCTTGTAATTAAGGTATTCGGACTTTATGGTTCAATCAAAGAAACCAAGGCTAAGCGTTTGTCAATCTTTAACGTCTGCGGTAGATGATCTATCGTTTCCACTACCAAGACCTTCATCTGACGAGGTCATTACTTCCCATCAGGACACCGCTCTAGAGAGCACCCGAAACATGGTTCTTTAATTAAGTCAAGTGACGAGAAGTGCACCTGCACCGTACTAACACAGAGCCGTGCAGGGCTTAGCAGTTTAAACTCCTTATAGTGCAACGGCGCTAGTGGGGATCGAACTCGAGCTGCTTTTTACACAAACCCAACCGTCCCCTAATGCGCCAAGGAGTCGCTACTTATCGTTTCTATTAAAGAAATATGGAATCACAATGATTTGAAAAAATTATAGCCCCGGGGGGAATTGAACCCCACGTCTTCAGAATTCATGTCTGACGCTTTTACCGTTAAGCTACTGAGGTATAACCTCTCCAAACATTTTCTCATATTTATCGTTCCTAATTTTATCAAGGAGTCGTTTATTATTATTCTTTACTATAGGCTAACCATACGTCTTATGAACCAGTCTTCCGCTTGAAGAATACATTTTCCAGCAAGTTTTTAAAGGCGAAATCGATTGTCACATCCACAAAAAGAATGATGAGCTCTACAATAAGTGTTTATGCGTTCCCACTGTTGCGACAGGGTTAGAGTTGACTTCTACCACAAATCCACGGGTTGAAATAGCACGAACAGATTGTGCCAAAAGAGACATGTCCACCTTTAGCAGCAGCTTCTTTCTCCACTTCCTCCTGCCTTGTTCCAAACTGCTTGAAAATCATAAATTAAATTGTATTTTTTGCATACCAAGTAAAACAATTAATTGGCATGACAAAATGCTATTGCAACAAACCCGGAAATCTAATAGTTGAACCAACTTGAGTCTCTTCACGAAATCACAGTTTAAAATGTACTGAAACTCTGGATCCGAGGGGGTCAAATACAGGCTGACATTAAAACGATTGCGAACATTATTATGAGCAGCCTGAGATAAAACGAAGGTCTGAAGGCCTGAAAAAAGGCGAGGGTTAAACAAGCACACAGAAGTATGACAAGTATATAGCTTTAAAAAAGATAACCTGTCAAGTTAGACGCTAGCTGTATAGCATCCACCAATTGCGGAGGGGTGTGAAATGCATGATTGGCATAAAGATGTTGAAGACGGCTCAAAGAGGAAATTATATCGATTAATTCACCAAAGCTGTATTCTGGTTCCAGTATGCGATATATTCTTCCTCTCTCATCTCTACGCCCAAATCCCAACAGATTAAGTGAAACAAGGTTTGGGAACATGTTAATGGTGTATCGCAAGAGAGAAAGGTTAACGTCAGAATCATCAGTTTTTAAAGATAAAGATCGCAGACTTTTTAAAACGGGAGCGTTTGGGTCTGGAATTCCAGGAAATTCCGTAACCCCATCATTCGCGGAAATGGTCAACTCCTACAGGTTTGGAAAGTGCTGGAGAAAGTCAAAGAGTGTCCCATTAATTACTACGTGATAATCATAACCGATGTCACGTAGCGTTAGTGACTTGAGTTCTGGAAAGGATCCCGATCGTATGGCCACAATAGCTCGAGAGTTGAAGCACTCAAATATTAATTTGGTCAATCTGTAAAAAAGAGCAAAGATACAATTGAAAAATGTCAGCTTCTTTTGGAATAATGTAAATAATTACACTGGAAAGCATTCTTGAACCGTGCGAGAAAGTTTTCCAACATTTTCAGCAGTTTTGAGAGTTAATTCCTTGAGGAACTGAAAATTACTGACCCCGGGATTCCACGCTAATGATTCCAACATCTTTCCCTCCATTTCCACGAAATTGACATCGTATTGGATCTCGAGTGTTTCTAACGCATTCCCCGCAGCTCTGACCAATCTTGTGAAAAATCTTTGCACAACTTCACTTTCCTCCTCATGAAAGAACGTTGAATACAGATTCTATATTCGGAGGCACTTGAGTTTTGGTAGGGGCGAGGGGAATTCCAAGCTATCCCTCTGATTGATAAGCACCGAGGACATGTCTTGCTCCTCTTCCTTGATGTTAACTGCAACTACCATCTCATCCAGATTTGGACAGCGTACTGTGAAAAGCTCATGTATCATTTTGATAAATTGGGAAATATTAAAGGTGGGTGGCTCTCCAGGATACGCAAACTCTTTTGACTTCAAACGAATCTTTCTCAAACACTGACCCCACTGTTTGAGAAAGTACGAATGTTCCAAAAAGCGTTCCCAATTGTGAAATTCTAGTCGTCTGAATATCCATCCCAGTAATTTTTCATGGGAATTTTCCCTGCCATCAGAAGCTGTTTTGTCAAATTTTCTTGAAACTAGGCCCAATCCAAGCTGCCAGTCATCATCCTTTGATTTGACCACTACCCAATGTCGGTCCCGTTTTATTAACGCTCTTCTTCCTTCGTCATTACAGGTTCTGGAGACGAGACGAAATTGCTTCAAATCATTGAATCCCAAATGACTGCAAATTTCTTCCAGTATCTGGAAATTTAATACGATTTTAATTAATAAAATAGCTAAGCGAAAGCGATTTCGAATTACGATTTCTGTCCTGAAGACGATACCAACTGCTGAATGATTGAGACCATGATTGGTATCATTGGTTTGACTAGTTTTTTGACCCAAAGGAACCAGTTTCAACCTCTTCTCATCACTCATGCTTGAATTATGAACAGTATTATCTGTTCAATAATTCATGCTTTAAATATGAAGACTACTTTTAAAAAGGAATAATATTTTTCGAGCAATTAAATGGATGGATTTCAGCAATTAAATAGATGAAACTAAGCATAGCTGAACA
>JAQIWQ010000154.1:0-23616 GCA_034695825.1 Folsomia inoculata | reverse complement strand
CAGGATTGAAAGCTATGCTGAAATTGTATGAAAACTCGACGGCTTTGAACACTACACTTATTCCAACTCCCTTCCCAACTTGCGCTAGCCAAAAATACCGAAGTGATGACTATTTCAGATGTTGCATTCAAGCGAGTTCTGCTTCATTGTATCATCATGTGGGATCTTGTGCCATGGGAACTGTTGTCAATAGCGACTTGACGTAAGAAGAAACGTAATTTTGAGTTGGGGCTTTGAGTTGGTACCATTTTTGTTTTTGATTTTAGGGTGAAAGGTGTGACAGGATTGAGGGTAATCTGCTACACAAAAATTTACAGGAATAGTTGTCTCATATTTAAGTGGAATTTTATTAGTTCACATTTGGTTATTGTTTTTTTCCAAGGTGGTGGATCTATCAGTCTTGCCAAAAACGCCGAATGGAAATACCAACGCACCGACAATTATGATTGCAGAGAAGGGTGCTGATATGATAATGAAGGCTTATTCAATGACTTAATTATGTACATTTTATTGGGAATAAAATTTCATCAGGGAAGGCTTTTTATGGCATTTTACTTAATTATGAATTCACTCCATCCATATCGAACATTTTTAAAATGTTACAGAATAAATAATATATTGTACAAAACTGAATTAATATTGAGAAATCCGGATTAATTGCAATGAGTGTTTTTCACTGAAACTTTACATTTGAGAATGTGGAGTGAAATAAAGGATACGCAAATGTGCAAATCTGAATGAAATAAAAACTTGTAAATGTTTTCATTTTCAAATGTAAAATTAATGAACGTGGTGATTCGTTCGGTTAAAGCAAATTTGTATTTTCAACAATCATAGATGGTTACTGAATATTACATATGATCCTTATGTATTTAGTCGTATTGATGATTTGTTGCTATATTTATTAAAATATGATAAAGATTTGTTAAATTTCGACTGTATTAAATGCCATTCATCTTAACTTGACGTGTTACAACTGATTATGACGCCTGTTTCTTGAAAATAATCGTATACTTTGTTGATTTTTGCCGATATGTTGGCTTAATATTTACTACAATTAATCGTGATACCGTAATAATTACATTCAAATTCCTTAGTATTTATAAACCTGAATGTTATGGCCCAGTATTTGGTACGGAATAGCATGAAACTTGAAGGATAACAACTGCGCCATCTTGTTCCAGACTTTTTTCTAATTTGGGCGACTGTTCCCATGAATCGCAATATTTATTGCTCCCAGCCAATAGTAGTCATGACATTAACTCTTCGCAATGAAAGCTGGGTAGTGCAAAACCAGTAGACTCAAAAAAGTACAATTTCATTTAGTGGGAAGAATTTGTTGGTTTATAGGACTGCATTACATATTATCTGTATTAGTGTGATGAACAAATACACGATGAATTTAAAAACATAAAGTATAGTTTATTAAAGTCATGCATATTCTCAGATTGTCAAAAAATATTATAATTACTGATCTAACGCAAGTAACATAAACCACAATGTTTTACTTTTATTGAATATCATGTTTATATAATTTAATGTAATAACCAAATAACTTGTAACATATGGAAATGTATATTAAGTAACTAGCAAAGACATTCCAATAGCAGATTTAGTTCAACAATAAAAGATTTCTATTAAAATCATAAACCTAGTATCAGCCAAATAGTTACATATTCACAATTATATAACCAATAAACTATGTGTAGTAACAACGCGATATAATTAAAGCTATCCAAAAAACGTGACAATGAAATAAAAGCCCAGCGCAGGTTGATTGTTAATTTAGGGATTTCATTTCTAGACAAGGTTATAGTGACCTGTTTGCCTAGGTCAATGACCGTAATTTTGAAACAAGGGAAATGCAAAATGGTATTCTACTGAGAGAATAGATGGTTGACATTAAAATCATTCATATTGTGGATATTTCTTCGAAAGTTTGAGACAAGTGTTGAGGTCGTATATACTACAGAAATAAAGTTAAGCTTTAAAATTAAATGCCATTTATTACAGTAACCCATGCAACTTGTATTCTTACGAAAATCAAATAAAATAAAAATATATAAAAGCATTTCATTCAATTACAAAAGCACAGTTTGAAGAGGGTTGCTATTACCTTTTCTGTTGTAGTTCCTTTCGAATGGTCATGCATAAAGAGGGAAAGTATGACGTAGCAAATATTCAACAAAAGTCCTGCTTGGGCTGAACGTATTTTTTGCGCAATGATTACATTTTGTGAGATGGGGTCCCAGGCATAGTACAGACATTGCAGTTTTCCTCCAAAAACAAAATGGCGTTTTAATGTTGGATAAGAATTGAGGACAGCATTTTCCTTGCAGGGTCAGATTCATTCAGACTGCTATCAGGGTTTGTACAAAATGTAAAAGTTTTCCAAATACTTTTTTCATCAACTTACCCAGGTAATTCTTTTTTTACATTTGCACAATTAAGCAATTTGGAAGTGGATAAATAATCATTGTCTAATAGCTTATAAGCTCATGGATATGACGTCTTTAGTTATAGGAATTGAAACCTGGAGAAGCAATAACAACAATAATAATTGTATTGCATTTTAACACTGAATAATTGGCATTGATTAAGGCCGAACATGGTATGTACTAATTCAAACTACATCAATTACTTTAATCGGATAAGAAATTCCCAATATCGTATAAAGGGTGGATTTTAATAACAAAGCAATTTATTGAATACGTGAATAGAATTGTAAATTCTGCGAGGTTGGTTCTTCCGAACCTTCCAATTTTAACTTTTAGTTTAAAACTTGCAATTGAAAGGTGATTTGCCAACAAGTTTGAAGAATATTGAATTTCCCATTTCATGTTCAAGAAATCTGTTGAGGCTCAATTTGATAGGTAGTAAAATGATATCGATCAATTTAACATCGCCTTCCAATCATCGGCTATGCCGAAAGGAATTTGACATCTAGTTGTTGTTAGATGGTGTCAGACCCGGCATTCTTAAGATCACCTTCAATTGAACGTCGATGATTACCAAAGTCCTCCCACGGATTAAAGAAGGTACAGTAAACTCGCCGACATGTTGCTTTGGATATTGTTCTTCTGTGCTACAAGCATTGTAAAATTGTTGATGATTTTCAGAATTGTCAACAATGCACAGTCCCTTTGCATTGCATTGAAATTGATGGTTCATGGGATTGCATCATTACCTTTGAGATTGTGATGAACAAAAGTACACGATGAATTTAAAAACTTAAGCTGTAGTTTATTGAATTTAAGTATATTCTCAGATTACATACAACAAAACATAATTGCTAATCTAACATAATTAACATAAACCACAAAGTTTTTCTTTTATTTAATTTCGAGTTGAATAATTTAATGTACTGCTTAGCCTGTCCGGCTGATATTAAGTTATGGAAATATATATTAAATACGCAGCAGTGGAACACATTTTAACGGCAAATTTAATACCAGAATAATGGATTTATATTAAAATTATAATTGCATACATACTAAACGAATAGTTACACATTTTTTACTCTTGACATTTGACAATTTTATAACCAATAAACTATGAGTAGTAAGAAGAGATATAATTTGAACTACCGAAAAGCGTTGCAATGAAATAAAACCCAAGCCCAGTTTGCTTTCCAGAAAATGTTCTATAGTGACGGGTTACAAACCACGGTGAATTTGAAACGAAGAAAAGCAAAATGTTATTCAATTGAGCGAATAGTTGACGACAAATAGTTAACGGTAATCGTTGGAAATATTGCTAAGACTTGTAAATGCTTAATTTTGTTTCGCTCGTTATTTAACAAATACACTGGTTTGTTTTTAATTGCAGTTAAATCATCGTCTGTTGGTTATTAATATTGTTTTGCTTGAAATTCAAAGCCAATTTGATTCTAGCCTACCTCAGTTTGACAACTACATTACCACCTTTCTGCTTAATTCTACTGCTTCCCGAATTGAGGAAATTGTAACCTTGGAATTGACATCGGAATACCGGCCGTAGTTAAAAAACTGGACTTACTAACGCACAACGCCTGTGTCCCGCTTTCGGTTTCCTTACAACTACCACCTTGGGACAGCTTGTTTCCAGCTTGCGTCAGGTTGTCATAATCTTAATCATGACTCATGCTAATGTGTTGAATGACTGCATTTATCTTATTACTGAAATGCACAAGCGAATATAATCCAAGTGGTAACGGTGATGGTTATTGTAAGGGTGTTGTTGAGTCGGAATAAGACATGCGACTTATTTTTTTATTATTATTTTTGGTGATGGGATCATTTCAAAAAGCACAGTGAACATTACAGAACTGAATGAATCCGGCGGCGCAGTCTGAGTTTTTGCAATAGCAGGTTTAAGTAATAGCATGCAAGAGGGAATGGTGATGGTCATAATAAGAGTAAAAAGCTCAGCGATGGAGCGATGTTCACTTTATTACTTGTTTTATCCAGTTATCAAGGCTAATGTCTTGCAACAGAACATGCCATCATTATAATGGTTATGGCATTTCCACTCTCACACTTTTTTGTGCATCCTACTGCAAGCTTATACATAACACAACGTTAAGGTGACCTTGTAGCGCTATTTTTTTGCATATATGCATGTTTTGAAATTCTAGGTAACTGGGCCAACAAGCTCATCGAAAAATTCAGTATTATCCAACAACTGGAGTGGTACTCAATTCAGCATTCTTTCTTGAATCATTTTTGTCCAAAATTTAATGCAACATTTGGAAACTCTACAACAAAGCAATCTTACAAGTTCATTTTATTCTCCACTTGTTTGACATTTCTTTCATTTTGCATAACACGTATACGCCACAATACAGGTGTACACCAGCTATGCCTACTTTCAGAGTGCACATCCAATATCTAATTATTGATATCTAATTATTATCCTTTTAAATAGTACACATGGAAAACCTTAAGTTATGACAACATGTATTCTGTTCTATGAAATAGAACTGTGCTATTGTTATATTATCAATGACTGTGGACGTATGCGTACCGTACCTAATGATAACCTCAATAAGTTAGTGGATAAGCCCGTGTAAAGCTCTGTAATAATGCAGTAAGATTTCATCGAGACAGAAGCATTATTTCCGCAAGTAACTGATTCTCATTTAATAGAACGAATCCCTAAACCTTTACAACCAAAACTTAAAACAACTTCTTCCCTTTTATCAAATTTACAATCTCGTATTAGTCGAATTGTCACAGATCCTTTTGTTTTTGAACAACGTACTAGTTCAATTAGAACTCTGCGAATCCATTCCTTCGTGTCTATCCTCCTCACCAATTCGTAGATCAGTTAGTGTTGAGTTGCAGCAAATACATGCGACTTAATTTCTTTATTCTTTATTCATATTGGTGGTGGATTTAATTATACTGGTTCTATCCAGTTCTTGGTTCTATCAGGGCTAACTTCTTGCAAGTCAACATGCACTCGCAATGCGGTGAAATGGAAATTCCACTCACACACTTTTTTGTGCTTGTTACTGCAAGCATCCAATGCAAGCAAGGTTAAGATGACTTTGCAGCCTTTTTGCAATCTTCTCTAGGTAATGGGAATTGTAGGTAACAGGAATACAACGAGCCCAGTAAGCATTTAGTATCAATTTACTAGTGCAGTGGTGCTCATCTTTACTTAACTTGAACTTTACAACGAGTTTCAACTTCAGTAAAGCAACATTATTGAGCAAAGCAAATGCGTTATCGTCGTTTTCACATATTTTATTCCTTTGCATCACACAAACTGAAACACGTATGCACCACGCATCAAATAGAGATTCAGAGGAAGACGAGGTATTCTTTGAGACTGAAAACGAAGATAGTGCGAAAGACCCTTTCTCAAACCCCTTTCAATCTTTCTTTTCAACTTCACTTTTACAAACCACATACAAATTAAAATGACTCTTACTGATCCAGCTCCTCCAACCAAGATTCAAGTTGTTCGTAGTCCTCCAATTTTTCTACAATATAATGTAAGGACAGCCATTAAGAATTTTCGGGATCTGTATGAATCAGTCGCCACCAATAGTGGTTATGAGGAAGCTCAAAAGGTTTCCAATCTTACGCTTTACCTCACTGATGCTGCATTATACTGCTTTCGTAACCTTCTAAAGGAGAAAGCAGCTCTCCTTAGTAAAGCAGAAATGGAAATTATGACCCCAAATTCTTGGGCAAACATTAGAAAACATATGGAAAAGTCGTTTGCTTCTACTGAAACTCCTGAAAGTTTAACGTCGCAAAGAGAAAAATAAAATTGAATGAGAAAATCTCTGTTACCGAATTCCATCATTCTAAAATGCGATTGCTGTGAAAGATAGACCCAGCTATGATAGAAAATAGGAAGATTAGGGCTCTTATTAAGGAAACACCGAACTCGATAGGAAAGGATTTGTACATGAAAAATTCGAAAACTTGTGCAAAGCTTTAGAATTCTTGACACAACATGAGAGATATCGTTATATGAGAGACGCAGAACTTGTTGAGGTAAACGTAATGTCAGATGAAAACTTGAAAAAGCTCGTGGAAGATATTACTACAAATCTAAACGAAGAATTGAATCTGACTGAGTGTGAAATATAAAACCGAACTGATAAAAAGAAAAATGATAAACCCCAGGCTAGCCACCAATATAATAGTAATTCCAACAGAAGGAATTGTATGAACGGACGAAGAGGACAATATAATAATCGTAGGGGATATAACCGTTCATGTCTGGACGCACTGCTTCATTAAGGTATCCAGTGGGAAAATGTCCAAGTTTATTGCAAAAGGATGAATTAGACCGCATGTGTGGACACATGAGTGAACCAATTCATGGAAGTATGTATGAATTAGCAAACGGGGTTATACATGACTAGTCGAAGCCTAGGATTGTGACGCAAGAGGAAGTGGATAAAGTGCTCGAAATTGCAAGAGCAAAAACATTTAAGAAGCAGGTTTATAAGGCAAACGTGCCAAAAACAGAATACATTGAACTGCTGGGGAAATGTAATTTAACGAGGACGTTGTCAGGTATGGATATGTCACATCCAGGATTGCAGGTTTATAATCCCGTTCGAGGCATGTTCGGAAAGAAAGGAAGTCTCTCAACACCAAAATAGGTAAGCAAATCCAAAGGAGCTAGTTGCGAACGCAACTACTAATTTTAGATTCAGTGCACTAGGTTAGGTTAAACCACAAGCCACAATACGTTTTTTATCCTCCTGAATTACGCTTGTTGTATATCAGACACGCTAACAGAATATTAATGTCTTTGTTTCCTTATTTACAATATATAACTCAAATTACGAGTGTTATGATTACAATCACTTTTTCTTCGAATCAATTCTAGGTTATCACAAACGTTGGCATGAAATGTTATCATGCTTTATGAAATTAATAGTTATCGTTGCATCATGCTTTGTATAAAAGCTAAAAATTTCCTATGCATAAAGAGAGTACATTTTTGCTATCCTTCATAGCATCAATAGCTTGTGTTTGTAGCCATTTATTTGCATACACAAACAAGTCCAGCAGTTCTGAGTGCTGGCATTATTTGCATTTGCATTGCATACCATTGCATACAAATAAACCCTCCTCATTCATTAACATATTGCTACACACAGCAATATTCATATCGATATTGCACAAAGCAATAAGAGCAGCTACCAAAAATCTATTGCTCCAATATGGGACACTATAAGACAAACGTTTGAAGCCAATGAAATCTACATGGCTTCGTCATGCTTTTAGTTTTATGATATGAAAGTTATAGTTATAATTTCATCATCTTTTTGTATAAAAGGTAAAAATTTCATATGGATAAAGACAGTATAAAATTGCTATCCTTTATAGCACCAATCCTTGCGTTGTCTCAAATTATTTTGCATACACAAAAAGGTCCAGCAATTCTGGCATTATTATCATCCTACACTGCGTTGCATACATTGGCATTACAAGGCACTAACCAAATACATCAACATTGCTACACAGCAATATTCCTCATATCGACATTGCATACCGCAATACTTACAACAAGTCACAATTAGTAACATTTATTTCCTTGCTACGAAATCATTTTCCTCTCTATTTTATAATGGATTTCCTATAAATAATTGAGTATAAAAGAGCCATGCACTGTTTTATATAGTAGTACAGTTTTGACTACCAGTTTGGACGCATAAGCAAGAGGCAACACATAAACACTTTCTAAACAAACCACCGCCACTCATGTAGCCAGCATACTTATTACATCTATTGCATACGCTCCATTGTCGTAGTAATACACTACATATTTTCTGGCGACGAGGATATTTTTTTCGGACTGGCACGCTCCGTTTCTACGTTCCTAACCGGAACACCACTCCCTCGGGGTTGCAGTTCAGGTAAGGCGAGTAGGCTTGGTAGGGCCCGTTAACAGCTTCACTCGTGCAGTGAGAGAAGTTAGCGTGGCTCATCTCTCTGGTGCAACGCCCTACACATACAAGTTTTGCCTTTTGTTGGCCAACGATGTCGATTCCGCAAAAGGATAAGTACCTTGCTATCCTCATGTCCTTACTTTACTTTGTGACAAGTTTGATGTTCCTTATGCATTACGTATCTACTTACCGGGAGATTTTTTCAATACATTTAAATTTCGGTATCAATTAGCTACCGGTGAATCTAAAGCGCAAAATGTTTCTACAATTACCGAACGTTTCCCTTCATTAAGCCTATTCCTTTTTGCACTAATTGCCAAGTTAGTCCTCATAAGAATATAGCTAATTGGAATTTTATGAATACTCATATTCATGAACATCTTGAAAATCCCAATCGATGATTTATATGTTTTTGAATATGTATGCCAGCTTAATAGTTGTAAAGAAAACTTTGTTTCCTTCAAAGTGTTAGTCATACATTGTAGAAATAAGAACAAAATACATGTGTATTGTTAGACATTTAGATATAATCTAGCCTATAATTCATGTACCTGAATGCATGACGAATGTGAGGTAGAATGATACATAATATGTCATGGCTTAGCTTGGGAAATAACTGCTTGAGATCCGCAACGTAAAGAGATACCCATTAGTTTGATTGACAGCTCAATTGAATGTCTTTTCTGGCTCTTTAACTTACGCAAATGCAATCCAAGAACAATGATTGTAGTCATGCACATAGCAATGTGCAATCCATCACCTGTCAAGAGACAATACCGAGCGATCAATCAAACTGACCAACTCCCGGATTTAGCTATTGCGTGTTAAACCTAACAAATGCATTATCTTTATGTTGTCGTAGTATGAAAGACTAACAACTCTGTATATGATTCAGTTGTACTTTAACCTCTCCTGCACTTGGGATAAATATTCCTTCATCGTACACTCTACTCATTAAAACAATTTCCCTATTAAGTTTCCTGACTAAAGACACCGAATTGACGTAGTAATATCTTATCTCAAGCTGTCCTTATTCTTTCGCATAAGTACACCTACACACCCTCCTCAGAATAGAAACCGATTTACATACGGTAATATTTCTGAAATAAAACAACACCTAACAGTATAAGTAAGAATAATATATATACATGGGAATACAATTACCCTTGTTGATTATACGTACTAATCATATTACATAATGATTTATATTTTACATATTTACAATGATAAACAAACATTAATGCTAAAATATTGTGGAGCTAATTCGGTAACTATTGTGTCGTCCCTCGTAGCATTACGACAACTAATTAAACATACCTCAATCCAACCTGAAATGACAGCGATATTTATCATTGATCTAGTACACAAATCTTATTTCCCACCACTCTGTTTGTAAACATTCACGTCGTTATTATCATAAAAGATAAACCACTAGGTTTCACTAATATCACTGCACAATAATATCGCTGCAACGCGCAAAACCTCCGCTGTGGGTAATTGTTCTCCAATTCGGATTGAACTCAATTGGTACATTAAGTGATTTTGCAAATTTAATATCCGAGTTTATTTAGTGTAGGATAAAAATTCTATATGTTTGCACTTTTCTTTTGTCAAGCGTGGAAGCTTGAACTTCCTGTGCGGAATGTTGAAAGACTGCATTTGCCTTACTACTTTTATGCGTAAGTGGATAGAATACAAGAGGTGATGGTGATGGTTATTGAGCACTTACACATAGATGAATGTAGGAATTGTTTGTGATGGTGCATATGTATTCATAGTTCACACACTTTTGTCATATTTAAATGTCTGTTAGCAATTTTGACACGAATACAAGTCAAAACCGCATTAAATGTTAAACACTTCAACCTTTTCGAGTTTTTTGCTGTTACAATTGCATTCAATATATAAGCTGCAAAAGTTTGTTTCGTTCAAGTTTCGTTGCAAACTTCAAACCAGAATCGTATAATCCACGCCAAAAGCGTGGCAGACATATATTTATCATCGTGTGATGATAATTGAAATCTGATACATAGGTGACGAATTTAGTTACTGCTCTTACGTTTGTATTTTGTCGTACGATGCTGCTGCATCTCGAAGGGTAGCAATCAAGGAGTGTTGCAGTAATCCATATGCGTTTGGCTACGCATGGTGTGATAAGGATATTTCAAGATGCTCACCGGATAATGTGTATGATCTCCAAAATGGCTGGCTGAAGTGGACTGCACTTTTTACAGTCCACTTCTGACGAGAAGGAGAAAACTGTCGCAATTTACTTCTCCTCTTTGTGTCTATCTACTTTCACGCTGTAATCCGATGTTTGTGCTCCAGCCAAACCGGATTCTAAAACATTGGAAGAAATTGTTTCCAGTTCCTATCTTTGAACATCGTTAAACAAGATTTGAATGGAAAAAATCTGCTGAATTTTCCTCTCCGGTTACGACTTTTAACTTCATACTTATTTCTGACCAATTGAAAAATTTCTACTTCTGAAAAATACAAACGACAGCTCAAGAATCTGAAACGGCGAATTCTGTTTCAACTTCCTTGCAACAATAGGACATAAACAAAATTGTACATCAATTGCAAGCCATCAATATTTTCGATTCCTTCTGACGGAATTCTTCTTTCCGTAGAAACTTTACTGGAAATTCTTCTCGCTGTCGTGGACATTTTAATCACCGTTATTGTGGTTACAATAATAATAAAAATAATAATTATGTATTCCGCCCAAGGAACAATTTTAACAATGATCGTAGGAAGAAATATTATAATAATACGGAGACGAATTTTTCTCCAAGTTACTCATACAATCGTAATGCCCAACGAGGCCAAAGAAATAATAACTCTCAAAGTGGATACTATAATAATAATAATGGAATGAATACTATAGTAACACACAATTTCCAAAGAAGATATAATAATGGCAATTATAATAATTATTCCCAACGAGGCTCATAATATAATTACCAGGGTAAAAATCCTCAGTATGACATGAATACCTTCGCCATACAAGGTGTAAGACCTACTGCACATCTTAGAAAAAATTGACATCCATAGAGGTAATGGTTTCTATCTTGTCCACTGTGATCTTGTAGCTCCCCAGCTAATAGTCAATCAGATAGTGATGATAATCAATAGTGATGTAAATGAAAAGACTCCTCATCCTACGCAGGACTCATCAGACGACAGTGATTGGGAATCGACAACCACCACAAACCCCCCTCCGTCAGCCCTTGACTCGAATATGACGGAATATTCCCTTACTCGAGAGGTCATGGTCGCTATCCGTAATCCTACCATCACCCACCATTCCTCAAATTCTCCATCTCCGCCACGAAAGCGATACCGCCCATCTCCCCACCGATAGCATCCAAGACCAGCCATTCCGAGTCTAATGAGTCTTTTCATTCCTATGCCACCCAGCATGGGACCCCCACCCTATCACACTTCCATCGACCTCAACAAACCCGGCCCTTCTCATAAATTTTATAGAAAATAACATACATAAAAATACATATAATACATAAAAATCATTCCCATTAGGCTAGGATTTACTTTCAATTTTCCCAACGAAGATGTCTCCCAAAATCAACTTTTTATACACCAGCACATTATTTCAATTTACATTAGGTTAGTCTTATGTAATACATAATTTTATCTTAACAATATCTTCCCCCAGCACCCACCCATCCATGACCTAAAACCAACTCACCATATCATTCCCTTCATCACGAAAAGACGCTTCACTTAGTTACTTAGTCACAGTTTACACCCACCACTCTATCAGTTTACACAACTTTGCATTCCACCACAATCTCATCTTGCCTCCCTTATAACAATTCACTTCTCAAACAACCCCATTAGTATCCATCATTTGTTCCATGGTGTTCATACTTTAGACCAGTAAAGATTTTATAGGGTAGTATAGTGCCACAGTTTTAGTTAGTCATATTCAATAGTTCATAGTGTTAAAACTCGACAGCTCAGTGTAAATTTTCAATCCTTCTCACTGCTACCAACGCCCAGTGTTAGTTAGTTATATTCAATAGTTCATAGTGTTAAAACTCTAAAGCTCACCGTGTTAATTTCCAATCATTCTCAGTATTACCAGCACACAGCTTTAGTTAGTTACATTCACTAGTTCATGGTATCAAAACTCAACAGCACAGTGTTAATTTCCAATCACCCTCACTACTACCAACACACAGTTTTAGTTAGTCATATCTTATAGTTCATAGTGTTAAAACTCAACAGCCCACTGTGTTAATTTCCAATCACTCTCAGTGTTAACAACGAACAGTTTTAGTTACAATATTCAATACTGCATAGTGTTAAAAAAACCAATCTCTCACAGCGTTAAACTTACATAAACCATAGTTCTAACAACCACCAGTTAATAGTATTAATACCCAATAGTCCACGATTTAGAAAAACAATAAGCATAATAATAAATATATATCCAACAGTTCTCAGTCTTACAAAAAACCATTAGGTTACAGTGATCTAGTGTTAACAATCAACAATTCTGCATGTCTCATCTTGCCTCCCCCACCTCTGTATCAAATTCCCCTTTTAATTTCTACGCCAGGTCCTCATCCGCCGTTCGTGCTACACACTATAGCAGTTCTTCGTATCAATACCAGCCACTTCAGACGTGTTCCCAGTTACACGGACACTCACACAGCCTAGTATAACAATCTCAGTAATACCCCATCCAATCCCGTCGACCCGTCTCACCTTATCTCTCTCTAAGTTTTATATCTCCGTCTCCACAGTGCTTAGTGTCTATAGTTTTTATTCCATCTCCGTAAATACATATTACGTCTCATGAATACAATGTCGGCAACACCGCCACATTCACCGGTTGCTCACTGCTCCAAGTCGGTCCAACCCCCTTCAAATTCCAGACCTGCCCCCATTGACCCCCTGGCTAACACCAGTCCACCTCCAAATCCCCCCCGTCAAACCCTTCCCACTAAACGACGCCCTCCTCCTCGAAACACGATGCGATTTACCAGATCTCGCCTATACCCCCCATTCAAAGGCGAGCTTCACGAACTCGAGTCATACTGCCGTGAGGCAGACCTCACGTACAGAGCCCTGTGGAGCAACCCTCTTACAGAGGAGGCTGCCGTGACCTACACTCTAATCGCGGCCAATATACAACATGAACCCACCCTCTGTGGCTTGTGCACATTTATCGAACTTATCCACAATGTCCGATCCCTCCTGAATGCCGCCACCATCCATGAATTATGGAAAGACACCAACCGGAAGCTCCTGCCCAACTTCAAACAACCACTCCCAGAGAAAACAACAACCCTACTGTGTTACCCCCACCAACGGTGCCTTAATTGTTTCAATCTGGGCCACACTCTACAATCTTGCCAGATTCCCCAAATATGCATTTTCTGCAGAAAGCTTTTTTTGCTCCAAAAGGCGCGACTTATCAGACTCGCTCGTTTCCGTCTGGGAACGATCCCCCCTACTACCATATAAATTTGAGTTGGAGGACCAACCATCCCCCCGGCTTTCCCCCCTCTATGAACCACCAACTTCACATTGCCCATCTACCACCACGTCCGCATCATTCCAAACTCCACCATAACTTCATGATATCAAAACCCGGGACTCCACCATCTTTTTATGATTCTCTTATTACGACTCCCCCCCATTCTTGATCCCGCCCCCAAGCAAATTATCTATTCACATACATGACCACATATTGGTATTGCGGTTTTCGCCCATTTCATTGATGTCATTTTCTTGTATGATCAAACAAATTGTCGCAGCTATAGCCATGACTTCATTCTCCACCTCGACATCACCACTAATACTTTCCCCACTTTCTTGATAATCTTATCCATCCCGGTATCACTTTTGTGATTGGTATGCCATCACAATTCCATTTCGATTCAATAACCAGAACAACCAACACTTAATTGAAACCCGAAGGAGCCAAACGAAAATTGAGAAGCAGCTTAACGCAACTTTTACTTGCCGCACCCCAAGAAATTAACTCTTCAACTTCAACACCAACGTTATGATACACAATTTATTGCACAGTTCGAATGAAATAATGACAGACAAACTTTAACTAATACATAATAAGGTCATCATGCCACCAAATTCAACATTCCGCCAATCATCTCCTGACGAAATACGGGAAATGCCTCCTCCACTGAAAAGCGAAAACAAAACAACAATTTGCACCCATTTTGCAACTCCGGAAGACATTCAGGTCCTCACCATATTCTGCCAATTCTTCAAAAACGTCCCTACTATACCCGGATCCTGTCAGATCCACGTCCCGACAGAAGCCGGACAATCCATGCTTCAATGCACAGTTAACCGACGGAGGGGACCCGATGTACAGCAACATGTGCATTTCGCATCCTTCCATGCCACACGTCACCCGACTGGCATTAACGCTCCACTTCTCTATCCTTAGCCTCGCTGCCGTCCGGCAACGACCGTAAGGTTCCACCTACTCGGACCCGGAATCCAAAACAAATACCTAATCCGAATAATTGATACGTCTCAATACGTTACTTTCCGAAATAGCGATTGGAAATAGTGGCACTGTTGCTCTGCCAAAACATCATTCAAATGAACAGCACAAATTTACTGCAAGACAATATTTTGATTTTGTATGATTACGATGACTGACTTACTGTGTAAATTTTTGTATGCACTTTGAATATTGTTTATGTTCTTTTGTATAAAGTTTTGCAAAACAGGGGCAAGTTTTTCTTTGCAAAAATGGTTTTTGCAAAACTGCCTTTTGCATAACCGTCGTAGAATCGTAAGGCCTGTTATGTTTGTATTCTACATAAGCAAATGCACAGTTTATTCTATTTAATGATTGCCATAGCAACGCGTTAACTGCTAGCAGACCGCAAGCAAACCCTAGATATAGAATTGCCTCTGGCTATATCATCATCATCATCATTCCTATTTCCCGTTGCTTAGCAACTATAAAAATACTACATAATTCTGTGTAAAATATAAAGTACTGTTTTGTCCTTATCCTTGTAGGACTTATTTCCCCTTCCATATTCTTGGTATATAAGGACTGAATGAAATGTAATAATGATGATTGATTGTAAATAAAGTTCGTAATAGTACATACGCTACAAAACCAACCAAGTTTGAAGTGTGCATTATGCATCCTAACTGTGCTCCAATCCAAGAAGTCAACGGGAAACGGATTAGCATTAGAAAGCGAGAACACCAGTATCACTTAATCGTTTTTATAAAATCAAATTCTCAATTGATGCAAAATGAACTTAAACAGGCGGCAGACGCCCTGATTCAAGATGTCGGGGCATGAGCCCGAGTAATTATTCACTTTAGAGGGCAGTTCTACTTTAATAAATGGGCTATAAAGAGTTGGTATACAACTCAATCAGTTCGTGATAGATAAGGATTTTGAACCGTCAGAACAAACTTCAGGACCCTATTCTATCATCCTGGTAGGAATATACACCACGCCTACATCGGATTGCAATCGTAGTAACTCTGGTATCTCTCTTCGCCGGGAGCAATTTCCTTGCCTGACTTGAAGAAAAAAATTCAAGAGCACTAAAAGCCATACCTAATTACTTTGGGCGAAATTTTCAAATTCACCTGTCACAACCTAACCTTGTACGTTTTTGTTATTTCGGAAAGCATTACGTTAGATAGCGTATCAAAGAACCCTAAAAATACCCAGAAAATACAAAATACATTAAAAACAGAGTTTTAAGAACCCTCCATAAATAGCATAATTCATAAACGGCAGAAAGTGAAAGCATACAACGAGTTCCAAAACCCTTGCATATGTAGCACTAACCGAAGGGTACATTTATTCTCAAAGCGCATTACGGAATGTAAATCGCTTTGTATCAATTCACGTGAATTGCTTGAGATAAAATAGGCACTAAAATAAAGATTAGTTGGACTTCAAGAATGTTCATTACTTCATGTTCATGGCAGCTCGAAAAACCCGGGCTAACGTTTCTAATATATTCGAAAAATACGAGCTAGCATAGTCATTGTAAACAGTATATTATCTACAACTCAACACTCCACACCACTGCCTGCATAAAATAAGAATAATAAACCTCGCTAAAAGCACCAAGAGTAAACGTTACATGTCCAACTTTATATACTAAATAAGTCGCAACGGATCACCATAGGAATTAGATACAAACAAACTCGATTAGCCGTCGGTAAGCAACCGACCAAACCCAAGAGATAGTGAGTTGCCTCTTGAATTGACACGTTTCTGAGTTTGCAGAATCATTGCAAGATGGCACATGTATAAAAATGTAATCAATTCCAGGTAGAAAATACAAGACATATACTATTTAGCTACTAATAGCTACTGTCTATTTAATAAGGATTAAAATAAGGGTTAGTGCTTATAAAACTAAATTGTAAATTTCCCACAAGTAATCATTAACTGTTTTTACAGAAGGAAAGCTAGCAAAGAAAGTAGCATCAGCATCCAATTATAACTGGTTTAACTGGAACCTTTCTTTGCTTTCAAATCCAAGGATGAGACATGTAGGCCTAATAATTGGTACGAAGTCCATAATATTCCAACTTTTAGTCAACTAGCGGAATGGACAGAAATAGTTTTAGAAAACGTTCGCAACTTGAATAGACAATAGAAACCTTATACAGAAGCCTTTCAATTCAACAAGTGTCATTTTAAATCTATTCTACAACATGTAAATTGTACTGATTATTGACCAAGTACAATTACAGTTTTAATTCGTCTATAAATAGGAATTTAGTGTTCAAAATTCCGTACCATGTTCATGTCAAATCATCTTCTCTTCTGTTTCAAGTAAGGCAATCCAGCATAGTTGTTGAATTGAGGGCAGTAGGTTGGGTTATTTCGTATTTAATAAGTGATGTGTTGTAGAAATCCTCTGTGCAAATGCCTTGTTTTCCACACTTGTCCCCCATCATCCCCTTGATGTCGATAACATGGGCTATTTCCTATAAATAGAGTTACATATTTTGTAAACATTAAGTACATTTCAAAAAATCTAATCAATTTACCTTTCATTCAGTAATTAATGTTGATTACCAGCAAATCTTGGCAGTTGAATTACACCAAATTTTCCATTTTACCCATTTTCTGTTGTACATAATGGTGACAATTTTGACCCTTCAAAGTTTACCAACACATTTAATCGCATCAATAAAAGTAGCCTCCATGCATTTGCAGAGCACTCACCACCCAGCTTTATACTTTTGAAATGTGTATTTGGTAGATAATGAGTTATCAGAGGGCAGCAGATTATGGGTAAATCTAATGTGGACAGGTTAACATTGTCCTATTATTGGGTTGGATGGGATTTAAATATTTCTGTCCTAGTAGAGATAAAGTTCTTTGTCGTAAAAAAAAGATTCTCTAAAAATCAGTGCAGAATTTCTCAGCATTGAATAAAACAAACCAAGCAGCATATGATAGAGAAAGGTAACCAGTGCAGCATAGCAACAGTAATTTGTGTATCATCATCATCGCATCAGTGATGAAATGACGATCCGTAGGTATACTAGCATAACATTCCACCCTTGCCAACTTTTATGCCACATCATTTTACATTGTCAGTCAAGTAATGATCAAGTGAGTGCATTCTTGTGGAATGGATGTGGTTGGTTAGACGGGTTTTGGTAGAATAGAATTTTAAGCAGGTGAACAGATTGTGAATGGTAAAAGAAGGGCAAACAAACAATGCCATCAAACAATGCCTTGCAGTAATAAGGCAACCTGATACTGTACAAGTTTCCCAAACTGTATTATATGCATGACGTGGAAATGGGTAATGATAATTTTATCTCATTTTTCTGACACTTTCATGAAAATGCCAATGTTTTTTCGAGCTCTGCTCCGCTGTAGTGAGTTAATGTATATAAAGTATTGTGGGATGAATGTACATGGCGATGGAAAAGGTGATGCGAGTTTATTTGCTGGGAAATGAAAAGACGGTACTGTGTGGAGTTGGGGTGATACTTTGGTGTATTTAAATGGTTAAAAGAAATCAAAAATGTCAAAGTTTTAGCCCGATCTAGGGCTTATTAATGTGATTATTCTGTCTGTCTAACGCTAGTGCCCGTAATTTGCACGGGTCGACTTTTTGCAAACATTTAATATTATTGAAAACACGAATCGAGTTTTTCGAAAACACGAATTGAATGATTTAGATGAGCTAAGTCGGTTCCCAGGGGGATTAATTTTGTAATAGAAAAGGATTTCGCAAAATAAACCCATAAATTTCTGACCATTCGTTCTTTACTTATAAAACAAATTATGAACAATGTGACTCGGGCTCAATCAAATTGCACTATAGGTTTTGTTATATTTGTATCCACCCCAATTGGTTTCCATAAATGAATTTCATTCTGCCTAATTCAACTAAACGATTTAGATGAATTTTGTGCATAAAATTTTGAGCCAATCTTGCAATTGCTGCTTTACACTTCTCAGCTCTGACTGTTGGAGCGGGGTGGTAAACAAAAACCCACCTTCTCTAATTCACTTTAAACAAAGTAAACAAAACATTAAATTAAATTTTAAAGAAGCTAATTTGTGTTTATTCCATTAAAAATTAGTGCAATTTAATTATTTATCAATGGAGGTTGATGATGATGGGAATTTACCACCCACGTGCCACCTTAAACTGCTGCAACATAATACAGACAGAGTAGATTCACCTTTAATTATTAACCTCCTTGGTAAAAATAAGGTAAGTTTAATTAGTTTCAGATCGGGAATGACGAATTTAATGACGAATATCAATATTTAATTGTTAGGTTATCCTTGCTCGTTCTACAAACCGTTGTGACAGTATTTTCAAATCTTTTAAAATATCACGAGTTCATTGCGAATTGAAGTTTACGGATGGAAAATGCATTATACGTGATTTGGTATGTTTTAATAACAAAAACTTTTTATCTAGTATTGTTTTCAACGGTGTTCGAGGACATATTTTGAAATGTTATTTATTACGAACTTTCGAATGCATACAGCATTACTTCATCAGGTAATAGATTAAACGTAAACAGAAAATCACGTTGTGCCTTTACAATGAAAATTAGATTTCTAATAGCAATATTTTGAAAATGGGCATAGATACCATATTAGGATTTTAAAAAATCGATTAGTGTTTCGGACCAAATAGCACTGATCGTAAGTTAACTTTTTAATTTTTAACCAATTTCTCTTGTTTTAGGGCTCCGAAAACAGGACATCAGAAGGAGGAATTACGACAAAAAATGGCGTTTACAATTTATTAACTCACCTCGACCTTAGTTGTCTTGTTCCCTCCTTAGCGTTGGTGACATATCAGTTTTTGCATACACGTTTGAGCCTGAACAGAGGGTGATGGGCATGACTTTGACTGATTAAATTGGTGGCAAGGTGTAACTCAGAGGAGGAAAATATACTGTTTCACGCCGTTTAAGTGAGGTAATGCTAAAATGACTTAAAACGAGATTTTCTGAAAGCACAGAACAAATCGTTCATTGCGTTTTGTTAGTTTAGCCTCTAATCTTTCGGATAACCTCTGCATGGAAGCCAAGGTTCAATTTCACCAAGGAATTTGGGAGAGATGGTAAATTGTTCAAGGAAAAGTGATGCGTCTGTACATGGCTATTATATAGACAGTGGCGATATCATATGTACATTGTTCCAATGCAATTGACTTTTAAGTTGAGAGCAAACAGGTAGCTTGAAACAGATATAACATTAGAATATACGTGATTGAGGTCGGTCTTAAGAAACACAAGACATTATGAATTCATCATGGCCTTATTTTCAATGTTATTTTTATGCTTCAGGAATTGCCTTACCATGAGACATTCGCACTACCATGGATCACATCAATAACGCCGACACAGTGTCAACATTGCCAACAAAACCACTCAACGAATGGATTAAATTCCAGGGTTTCCAGATTTTGCGAAAGGAAGATTGGAATTGGGGGTTTATGAACATTGTTTTGTAATGTGGAAATACTTTCCCGTCTGCTTTTGCTAATGTGGACGTATATAATTTAAGGGTTGTGCAGGATTAACAAGTTATTAAGAATGATTGAAATTAGACAATGGTAGTTTGGAATGTTGAGTAGCGTTGACTAAACTGTAATGTGTCAAGATAAAAGCCGGACAGATTTCATAATTTGGGTTGATAATTTAATCATATCATCATATCACCCACAAGACTAATGTGGATGTTTAATTGTTTATAATATAATAAAATATTTACACATTGTTACTACTCTTTTAATACTTGAACAAAGTGTACAAATGAAATCACCACCAAAACTACACAAACAAATGAAATCACAGCTAATACTCTGAAATGTACAGTTCTTCAAATACTGACTAAACTTGGCAAAACATGCCATCATTATGTAGACTTGGTTTTATTGCCTAATCCAGATCCAGAATCATCAAGTACTCCATTTTCTTGACCTTTATCCTTTTTGTACCTCTCACTAACCATCTCTCCAATGTCACCCATGCTGTAGAATTCTTTCGGAACTTCCGGAGAAGTCAATCCAGGCCAAATATCGTTAATTAAATCTTGAGGATCCCATCCAGCAGCATATAGCTTGGGGTAGGCTACAGCACGAACTATCCCATCGCCAAGGGTGGTTAGGGTTTGCTGGATGTATAGGTTTTTATTGTCCCAAGACGTTAATTTTGACTCCACCTGGAATATTTATATTGGGTAAATGTTTATGAAAAAAGGACGAGATTATTAGGTTGGGATTTTTACTTTAAAAACAGAAAAGAGTTTAACTGGAAGTCGGTATCGGATAAAGTTGGCGTTGACTGGAAATCCGCCACCATTCTTGATAACCCAATCCGCAACCGTTGTACGGACGCCGAGCTCCATGCGACCAAAGTCAAATTCGCGAACGACTTTGGCATTGTTCATGTGATCCAGGGTGGTGTCAATGTCCCATGGCAGGGCAACCCCTGAAGGATAAAATGGCAGTGAATATTTAAAGGCCAGGATGAATTTAATATGTTTCCCCATACCATATGTCACATTGGTGTCCAAGGGACCGATTTTTGGTCTAATGCAGCGACCAATTGTACAGGTGAGAAACATGCGGACAAAGTAGTTGACATCAAACAGGATGTATGCCACAAGGAGGCATGTGAGTAATATGACTAGCATTTTGGAGGGATTTATTAAAGAATGTTTCTGGTTAAAGTAATATTTAAGAATTTATTAGAAATCCTGCCTTTCAGCTGTAGGTGGTTAATGTTAACAACTGCTGATAAAGAGTCAAAGTCCATTTTTTGCAAACTAGATTTGGCAGTTGGCCCCGGTGCAGAAATGCATCACCTCATACATTCATGAGGAAGTAGTAATATAATTTAAGTGTTGTGCTTACAGTTGTGGTTATGGTTGTGGTGGTGGTGGCTCGTATAAAGTTTCCAAGAAGAAAAAGTACATATTCTGTAACAACTAATGAAAGTAACGTGGTCAGGCTAGTCTGTCAATGCTAGTGTTGCAGAGAGACAGAGAAACATGGCTAGTTTGTGGTTATAAATGGGGAATAAATAGAGGCTTTAAATAAGGGAAGCAGTCTCGTAACGTCGTAACTGATGTACTACACATCAAATTGATATTCAATGTTACAATGGATAGGTAAATGATAAAATATGTGATTTTAATAATTGATTTGTAAAATATTTAGAATTTGACGTGCTCATTCTTATTTACATGGATAATTCGGTTGTTAAAGTAGCAACATGCTTGAAAGGCTTCGAAGCAGTTTAGCGGAATATGCACAGTGTTGGTGATAAGCCTTTGGTAAGGTAACGTTACCTGACATGAGCTTATTTATGGGAGTTTTTTAATTGAAATAATGTATTTGCATCTTGGCTTAAAGCAAGTCTGAAGGAGTGGTGTTGCATAGTGGCTGATATACGGATGATTTAGTTCTCTACCCTACCCACCCATCCATGCACCTGGTCAGCTTTAAATTAAATGACTGATTGACCTGACATTTGTTTGATTTATTGGACAAAAGTAGCGTAATCATGAATTAAATCTGACAATATAATTATGGTGGGATATATCACTCACAATTTCGTCTATGGTATTAGTGGGACTTTTCACTAATCCATTGTAACGAAGCCGTCCGAAAAAGGTGGATTGTGCATATTGCAAGAGATAGGTCAGGATTGCAAGGATTAAAAGATTATACTTAAGGTGGGTCGTCTACCTCAACCTCGCTCAACTTGGAGGAACTTGTCCAAGATTTATGTGTCCGTCTGTTTTGGACACCTGTTGCTAATTATGTTGCTATTACGGTGTCGAATATGTAAACACTAATCATCATCTTGTAAATCAAAGTCAAGACCAAAATGTGTAATTACATTTGAAATTATGGCCATACAGGATGAATAAATATACACATTTCTAAAGTTATGCTCTTAGTTTCGTTGGTTATTCGGTAGGGTCTTGATGCCCATAAAGGAATGGGTCGATATTTTGTGTCATTAATGTTGAACCTTTAAAATGCTTCGACTCTGTTTCATTGTGGGCTATTACCTTTATATATTTATTGGAATGAGTGTTTGTGTTGGTGATGTGGGTAAATTATCAAGTAAGAGGACTGCTGGTGGGGATGATGAGAAGGGAGATTTTCGTGGTATCCTGACGGGTTCATCTGAGACGCCGACGCCACCATTGGGGTCAGCAGTGGTTGTCAAATTACCCGACAACTACACTGTACATCAGCCTCCACCCCTCATTAATGGCCAACCTGTCCCCGTCTACTTTTCCATTCTGATTTTTGGGATTTTCGACATTATGGAGATGCAGGGTGATATCACGCTGGAAGCAAATGTCAAGATTTTCTGGAAGGACTTGAGACTAGCCAATTTGACACGTATTGAAAAGGGGAAGAAATATGTTGTACTAAATCCATCCTTGGTTACACAGATTTGGCATCCAGACACGTTTATAGATCATATGAGGGGGTTGTCGCAGCCATCCTTGATTTCTCGGGCGGCGTCATTGCGAATATATCCGGATGGTGGGTGAGATTTAAATTATTAATGGATGCGAAATTAGTTGACTAATTTTATGAATTCCTTTCACCACCAGGATCATTACGGTACTCGGCTAGAATGCTGATTAATTTAAGCTGCCGAATGGATTTTTACTACTACCCTGCCGATACACA
>JAQIWQ010000153.1:0-23630 GCA_034695825.1 Folsomia inoculata | reverse complement strand
AACTAAGAATTTCTAGTTTTATTGGCCTGATTTTAAAGAAGGGATGCCTCTTTGTGTCCAAATGGCAGAAAAGGTTCCTTTTCGTGGATTCCGTCTAAGAATATGTTAGGGAGATTATTTAAAAGGAAATGGAAATAATGTGTGTTGTAGGTAGACTAACCACAAATTCTCGGCCATTGCAAAGATTTATAAGGTTGTAGTAAGCTATTTCACTATCGTAAGTTTCATGTCCGGATGGTTTAATTGCGAAATAATTGCCTAGCTTTACCTCCCTGATCGTTCGAGGAGAGAAATTTGCCGATAGTTTTTCTTCAAACATGTATAAGCCACCCGAGAGTTGGTTGTCATGGGCCGAGTCATGCTAATAAATTTCGCAAATTACAGTATTTGAATTGCACAAGTATTTGAGGGTACGAAGATTTGTATGTTACCTGGTGAATCAATTCTTTAATTTGGTTCGCTACATCCTTGTTCAAAGCGGCATTCAAAAGCCCCGCTTCCTGTAACCATGGAAGGGACAAGGAGAACATTTTCCTCTGCAGAGCAAACTGTCCAATCTCTAGTGCATCTTGGGCACTCAACCATCCGCCGGTTTGCGCAGTCATAATTCTTCCACGAACCAACTGCGAAAGACGTTCGATTAGTTGATGCCCATAATTTCTTTAAATTTATTTCTACATACATCTCTTGGTTTCAAGCCGTAGAATTGCTGGAGATTTAGTATTGATTCGATAGTCTCGTCATGATCATCCAACGTCGGCAGCTCAGCAGGTCCGCGTAGGGATTTTAATTTGTCGGCAATCTCTAGAAATAGTTAAATTTTATTTTGCGATTGTACTGAGTTCAGGGACTGTGGTTACGAAACTCCACAAATACAACAGTGTTTCGAGGTTTTTTTAAAATAAATCCCTGTTTTTCAGACCCGCAAATTGCATAATGTCAATGATTAAGAGAGGACGTACCATAGTCCCCATTCCTACGTAGCTCCCCCTCCATCAATCTGTGCAATATCGTAAATCTTTGGGTCATTTTAAACACTGTTATAGGGTTCTTGACTACTTCCATTGCTTTTAGCCACACATTATCCATTCTTTTGTTGGATAGGTTCATTACTTTTACAGAGGTGGACTCATAATCTATCAAATACTTTCTACACTTGTCCAATTTCTTCCCAGGTACTTTTTCATTTTTTTTTATGTAGGTTCCCAACATGGAGGAAATCTCAATTTCCCCTTTCGCCAAGTAAATCAAATATCCCGGGGTAAGTGGGACGTCAAGAAGTATTTCCTCACTTGCTCCGCAAGACACTGTTCCTGTGTACATTAAGAAAAGTGAAACAATGTACATGTGAAATTGAAGCTGAACCATTATGGCAGACAAATTATATTCTCGCAGGAATATTTAAGTTGTAAAGAAATGCAGAAACTGTGCACAAAGTTGACGAAACCAAATCCTACAAAACCTAGTACAACGGACAGTGACGTCAGCACAAACCTGTTGGAAAGCGTGTTGTTTCTAACTGAAACATTTCTTGCCATTGTTCAACTACGTAATAATATAAAGCATTTTGCATTGTTCTATGAAAATTTGAAAGAGAGAGGCAACCGAATAGCAGTTCCCCCGCCAAGGTCACACTACCAAGGTTAATTTAAAATATCGACTTTGGTATTGATACAATGACTCATACTGTATAAGCCGTCTTTATTCTTTGTTCTCAACAACAAATGACCAAACATCAAATTGCACTTTATTAAAATTTAGGATACAATCTCTTATAACATTTGCCAATCATTACTACCAATGCGAATTGATTCTGAATTGAAGGTTGTCTTTGTCTTGGCCACCAGATTACATGTTCAGCTCACACATTCAGTAGGGATGACCATATCCGTAGTGAGAATATCCACGATATGGATCATGACGTTTCAATCTCGACTGAGCTGGGAAATTTTCGTCTATATACGGAAAAGTAATTTAAAATCAATTTAAATTACAAACATTAATTTTCTTACACTCGGCTTCGTCCCCATGATAGTATGGGTATGGGATTGGTTCCGGATCTGCAGCGACATCAGAGACAATGGCAACCATCACCAAAAAGATTGAAAAAAGGATGATTTTTCCAGACATTTTTTATATTCTCTCAGATTCGAAATAGCTCTGCACTGGATAACGTTGTAATTCGATGTGATTGCTCTGTAATGTGACTATGGAACAAAGTTTTAGCACAGGATGCGAAATTTGTGCTGAAGGTCCCACGTTTCCATTGTTGTCTATTGTTCAATTGTTTCGTATGAGTAGGTATCTAAAAATGCCGAGGCTAGGAACTCCTTGTTTTCGGTTACTACTTTGTAAGTTGCAGCCCAATGTAGAGACGCGTATGTATTTGCACAACACTCATTTTCTGGCATCATCAACATTGAACGGTAACTGTGATTTGGCTGTTGACTTGCAATTTTTCAAAATTATTTTGGCTTCGACATTGAATTTTTGCCATGTGAAAACTCTAGTTTTTTCAATGACCATTTTCATCAAAAGGAAATTGCTCAGCTAATAATATTTGAAAAATTCCATTTCTTGAAATCCTTGAAGCTAAAATGTTATCAACATGTTATGAACGATGACATAATGTAATGCTAAAATGTATGGACAATTGATCAATTATTTAACAATTAACAATAAAATTTTAATTCATTTCAATCATTAATATTACATAAATGGGAAGCATTTTTAACCTTGTATTAACCCAAAGGCCATGTATTACCCATTTAAAGGACAACTTTCAAGAATACTTTACTCAATTCGCATATGTCATATCCTCGAAATACGATTCCACTAACCTAAATGCTCGGCAAAATCCTGCCAAAGTGAAAACTAAACGCTTATTTAACGTTATTTACTGTCCCTCTAAATTACGACCCCATCAAGTGCCGTATCGGCCAATGCTACATATATATGACCAGCAGGTGGCGTAATATATGACCCGGTAAATGGAGATAAGAATTGGAAACAATTGAGCAATAATTCAGTACAACTCCATGACAACTTTCGCTTCATTTAATCATGCCATGTTCAATTACTGAGCCATCGCACAACCCAAACCACTTTAGAATTTTCAACATCGATAACAAAATGTCTGCGGAAAAATCTTGTTCATGTGAATCTTTTTGGTGGCCCCCGCCCATGTCCCAGTACCAATTCCATATCATCCTGGGGTGAGGCTGAATTTAAGATGAATTTAATGTATGAGGAACAGTCTAAACCAAATTTCACTGGTTAAATCCTGCAGATAAAACTTTCGCAGTTCCCGTTGTTATATATTATGCTCAAATATTATGATTTACGAGCTCGATATGGACATTATGGATGTGGTATGGTAGGTAACCTGTGGCTAAGAGATAAAATATTACGGGTGTGTTCGAAAATATAAACACTTGAATAAATTTAAGAGAACAATACAAAAATGTTTCATTCATTCATATAACAATGGGAAAATTTTCAATTAAAAACAACTTTCCAATAAATTCGTACTCGCATTTGGGACGTTTGTGCTGCTGTATAATCGTCATGTATTGCAAGAGAGTAATCTTTAGCTTTAGTTAGATTATCAACCGTCTGACATTTGGGCACCCTTTAATTTCCTGTGTTCATACTAAATCTGTCATAATGGTTCAGTTTCATTTACACCTTTACATTTTTATACTGTTCTTCGTGTACACTATACTCCCAACTGTATCTTTGTCCAGTACCGGAACAAGTGAGGAAATACTTCTCGACGTCCCACTTACCCCGGGATATTTGATTTACTTGGCAAAAGGGGAAATTGAGATTTCCTCCATTTTGGAAAAGTACATAAAAGAAAATGGGAAAATATCCGGCAAGAGGTTAGACGAGTGTAAAAAGTATTTGGAAGATTTTGAGTCCACCTCTGTAAAAGTCATGAACTTGAGCAACAAAAGACGGGATAATGTCTGGCTTAAAGCAATGGAAGTGGTAAAGAACCCTATAACAGTGTTTAAAATGACCAAAAGGTTTACAAAAATGTACCGATTGATGGAGTCTGAGCTCCTTATGAATGGGGATTTTGGTATGCACCATCTTTATTAGCGATAATGCTTCGGTATTCATGTGGGTTTTATTTAAAAAATGTCGATCCTGCAACTAATTATGGGATTTTGTAACCTAGGCCCCTAGCCTAGCTCTGTCCAGTAGAACCGATAAAAAATCTAAAATAAAATTTAAAAATTTACCCATTGCATTTCTAGAGATTGCCGACAAATTAAAAGCCCTAGGCGGACCTGCAGAGCTGCCGACGTTGGATGATCATGACGAGACTATCGAATCGATATTAAATCTGCAGCAATTCTACGGCTTGAAGCCGGGAGATGTAAGCAGAATTAAATTTAATGAAATTTCATCATCTATTCGACCGACTGTAATCATCGCAGTTAGTCAATGGGCGTATTATGAGTGCACAAACCCCTGCATGGCTGAATGCTGAGGATGCCCTTGACATTGGACAATTCGCCCTGGAGCGGGAAATGTTCTCTTTGTCCCTTCCATGGTTACAAGAAGCTCTGGTTTTGAATGCCAGTTTGAACAAGGATGTAACGGTAATGGTCAAAGCCTTGATTCATCAGGTAACATACATATGTATAATACACTAAAATAATTTCGGCTTGAAATTCATATTTTGCGTCATGAATTTACTAAATTTGTATATAGCACGATGCTGCCTATGACAAAAAACTCTCTGGTGGCTTATACATGTTTCAAGAAAAGCTTTCAGCAAATTTCTCTTCTTCAACAACCCGAGAAGTAAAGCTGGACAATTATTTCGCAATCAGACCATCCGGACATGAAACGTACAACAGTGAAATAGCCTACTACAATCTTATGAATCTATGTAATGGCCGAGAATTCGTGGTTAGTCCACTACAATGTGCATTTCCTTTTATCTTAAATCATCTCCCGGTTGCCATTTTTAGGCGGAATCTACGAAAAAGATCCTTTTCTGCCATTTGGACACAAAGAGGCATCCGTTTTTTATTATCAGGCCAATAAAGCTGGAAATTCTTAACCTGGATCCGTACGTTGTTCTTATGCACAACGCCGTGCCAAAATCCTTATTCCAATCAGTTTGGAGTGAGAGTATCGCATTTTCAGTGCTTAATACAACTGTAACAATGTCTTCTCTAAAACATTATTCTACCTTTGCAAAAAAGATATTGGACGTTGTAAAAGATCCTAGGCCAGGTCGTACCCAAAGGATTGTCCCGTCCTCTAGTAACGCCAGTAAGTTGCTGGCATTAAAAATTGATATGATTTATGTGAATTTATGCGTGTTTTTTTTAGAATTTAGTGATGAAGAATCCGGCCTTGAGTTTATTCAGAAACTGGAGATGCTGTCGGGATTAAATATTAAGGGTGACGCTTCAGACACTCTCATTGTAAATTCTTATATTCATGGTAAGGGAGGAACGTTAATCCTGCTAAATTCAGTGGAGAAATTCTACACTATATTTACCTTTTCAAACATAAATAGGGCATCCAGTCGACATCCATTGTGATCACGTTGGGATTAATGACCAAGAATACTTATCCAAGGGACATCGAATCGCTTCCTTAATCCTTTACGCAAGTGCAAATTTTTGGCAACTTTGTGCAATTATTTAATTGTCTTTCCTTCCTTACAGATGACTGACGTTGAAGTTGGTGGTGGGACAGCATTTCACAATCTAGGATTTCGTGTCCAGCCGGAGGCAGGGAGCGTTTTATATTGGTATGAATGAATAAGCGAAACCATATTGTAGCATGGTTGCCATGGTTACAATGGTTACCAACCATTTCTAATGGTATTATTGCCTTCTTAATGCCTTCTAATCGCAGGCATACCGCTGTCCCAAATGGAGACATTGAATTCCGCACAGCGCATGAAGGATGTTATGCAGCCCTAGGCTTGAGATGGGTTGCAGTCAAATTCTTTCGGCAATGGGGGAATTACCAAAAACAAAAGTGCTCTTTAAACAAAAATAGTTGGTACATGGATCATTTAAAGTATTAACATCTATCCGAGTAAAAACTTTGCAAATGACTTTATGAAATTTGATAAAAGTTATATTAAATTGATTTACCTTGGCAATGTAAAACCAAGTGAATTAAAATCACGACATTTGGTACTGTGACACTTTTTCCATTATCATGACGAAATATTCCATTTCAAAAAGGCTGTTTTCATAATTGTTTAGATACAAACAAATTCTACCCAAATGAAATCATAATGCACTTTTTTTTAAATAATTTGTGTTTATCCCCTAAGCTCCACCCAAATCCCAGACAGCTTTCCATCAGTTTCCATCAAACAAATTAAAGAATACCTAATGAGATCGGTGTCCAAAATTTTAGCCTGCTAGATTACCTCCTTAATATTTAATGAAGGGTTAATAGTAATCACATAAATTATGGTTCCAAGTAGAGGAAAGCAACCCATCATTTTCACGAAATTCCCTGGGTTAATTGTAATCATATAAATTATGGTCCCATTTTGTAATAATAACATGGATAAATTTCAAACCCTGAAATTAATTTCGGACAAAATATCTTTCAGTAACATTTGTACACCAATATTCTAGAACCACTCACGCTGTTTTATTGAAATACTGAAACTACTTCCATTAATCTAATGGTATAAAAACTCAGCCTGTTTCCTATATAAGCCACCTACCACCTCAATATCCTTTGTTCTAGACTCCATTCAGTTAAACGTATCAAAGCTACAATACCAAAGCTACCATTTCCATGAGAATAAGCCAAGCTTTTTTCATTTGGGCCTGTTAAATAATATTACGCCGGAGAAAGTAGTTTTATATGAAACATCTTGCCATTCACTCTACTGTAATGAATAAATTAGCACCACTCACTTTCACATTTCTTATTAACCAACTTTTGCTCTACTTTCTCTTCTCCTAATACATATTCCCAATTAAATGCGATAACTGCAAAATATGCACTCCAATGTTTTATTACCACATAAATGAGAGCGAATGAAACGATGAGTCTGCCTTTAGATAAAGAAGCTCATAAAACCTATAACCTAAAATGCAATACCCAGTCAGTCGTAATAAAACCCATGATCGATCCATGTAAAAACTGGGGATTCCTTTTACTGCTATTCAGTTAGCAGAAGATAACAACAAAACGGATAGTAGAATACCGAACCATACTACCAAATTCTCCGTGTATGTATTTCCATGCGAATAAGGCTACACATTTATTATATCGGCATGTTCCGTTCCGTGTTTACGTTACCTTTCTTCTCTGCCATTTATTCCATAGACAACCATACCCACCATACGTAAATGTGGTCTAAATACATAATGCTAGGTAGGACAGGACGGGAAACAGGCATTCACCCACCCACTCTCCAAGTTAAGTTGGATCAAGTTAGTAGTTTGCTAAAATGAGGGGAATCAACTGGTTCGATTAGCTCACTTGACCACAATGAATATATACCAGCCATTTTCTACAAACTAGAAACAAACATTCTATATAATTCTCCTAGTTTGGTTGTATACTTTCACTACAAATACCAACTGTAGTAAAATATTCAAGAAATGGACCATTCTTTCTCAAATTCTGTTCATATAAATGTCAAAGTTCCTCTGCTTAGTGACACTTGTACATATCGTTTTCCTCATAACGAACAGCATTGTAGCCATCGCAACCAAAGCCTGTATAATAATGATGCCTATCGTATTTCCTTTGTAGACCTTCCAGTCCATGTAAATTTATATTTTAAGATAACATTTAAAAGATATTGAATTTCGACTAAGTATTTCATTGTTGTCCTTTTCTTAAAATTGTTTTACAGGTAATCAGTAGGATACTAGAGCACGTCCAGTACAAGGACCTCCTCGTGTTAAGATGTGTATCCAAGCGTTGCAAGGAGTTTGTCCAATGTCACTCTAATCTTCTCCGGCGGTCATCCCTGACAATTCCGCATGAAGAGTTTGTGCAAATTTCAAATAAAAACCTTTCCGACATTGCCATTTTATGTATTCTAAATTTTATCTTCCTTTTCACAGATTTCTACAGCCCTTCAAATTCGATGCTGCCTGCGCCTTAATCACCAAACTCGGCCCAAATCGCCACCTTAGCATAATTTTCCCCACCAAAAAGCCTGGCACCGTCGTTTCCGTCCTCCTCTGCAACATTTTAAAATTCCTTTTCGACAATGTCGCCTTTGGAGATGAGGTCTATAAAAATCTCAAATCCACCGTAGAACCAAAGATTGAAAGGATTTCAACAAATTTCGACACTTCCTCTCACTCATTTCGATTTAGCCTGGATTTCTCCTGGTTGCAGTCACAGCCTGCTTCACCACCGTCCCCTGACCTGGAAAATGGCCTATCCCCCCAAGATGAAGATGAAGAACCCAGTCCAACCCTTTACCAATTGCATCCATACAAAATGTGGAATGCTCTTAGCTTTGGGGACAATCGCCTTTATTCTATGCTGGTTGGTTGTGTCGATTTGCAAATTAGCTGCACCATTGCGCAAAAAGCCACACCCGGCATGATGAATGCGGATATTAAATGGGCCACCATCACGGTGAGTGGCGAACCCAGGCCAGTGGTGGGAAATAAGGGGAGGAAAGCCATGAGTGGGGACAGGATTTGGAAAAAAGTTTGCATTCTTTTGTTTAGTAATATTCTTGGATTTATGCTTTATCGCATGTTTTCATCGAATAGAAATTAAGGGGGTTTTAAAATTAGAAAATAGTTCATTCATAACATTTTACTTAAACAATTGATGCAGAGCTTTAACAAGATGTAATTTATAATGTCTTGTTTTCATTTAATTTATTGTTATACTTACATTTGTTTGGCTTACCTTGTTGATAAATTTGCCAAAACAAAGACCAAAACGGACCAAGTTTTGACACTTTTTGGTTAATGGGACACCATGTGAATTTACATAGCTGTCGCTAACAAATAAAATTCCAAGTTAAAAACTCACCAAAATGTATCACATATACTTATACATATTGTTTTACAAGTGCATCAGAATAAAATCAGTTTTGCAAATGGAAATAAATTCACGAGCGTGAACTGTAATTTATGGTGAAAAGTTATGCGAATGCCCATGTAGAGGTCATCAGATGTCCATGTTTACTGCAATTTGTCGAAATACTAAAATTATTACAAGGTGTCTTTCCCAACCTGTGGCTCCACGCTGACAAATAATAATTATTTCTACCAATAATTTCCGTGTAGTTTTGAAGATAACTTGAACAGAATTAGGTTCTGGCAAGAAAAAGAATACACACGGAAAGAATTAATTATAGATATGGACCACACTGCAATGTAACATCTACAAATGATATGCGTCCAGATTCTGCAACATTTTATTACGTTAGTTGTTGGTACTTTTTTGAATACGACGAGAAAGAATAACCCGTCGTGAAATTACGTTTGACTAATTGCTTAAAAACTTTACATGATGTCAAGTCGGCATTTAAGTCACTCCCTTCCTCCTTCGCTTTGTCACTATAGGGCCGTCTCATCCTCATCATCCAGACACGAAGGCATACCAACCATTATCACCATAACAAATCAAGTTACAATGGGCAAAAATGCCATAATTATGACAAGAATGAATCGTGTAAAACGATAAATGTATTTACCAAATGCCTGAAACGGGGTAGAACTGTTTTGACCAATGTGTTGCTATGTTTGCCTGGTGGCCTGATTAAGATAAGAGAAATGATTGTAATATATGGTTATACTTTGAGGTGAAATTGAGTGCAGATAAGATAAATACGAGACCATAACCGCATGCGAAATTCTGTTTCATATTGTCAGTACGGATATTTGTGAAGGATGGTTAAAAGACACGTATGTAATTATTTATACGATATTGTTTCAATTATTCAGCAAACAATAGCCATCTCCCATCTATTGGAGTTGGCTACCAAATTAATTGTACCAAAATTGTAACAGGTGGCTGATCCCATCATTGGTCTCAACAGTCTTATCAATTGATGTGCAAATATCACGAGGAATTTGTTAATGATAACACGTAATACTGCTGTGGTGCCTGGATAATATTGGAGTGATGGCACACAATTAACCTTTGCTTTGGGCGTTGGTCGTTAGTTGTGCGAATGAGTTTGGACAGCTTGCAATTCCACATCATTTCTCTCAAATATATTAAAATATTTGATTCTTTAATATTCGGCTCCAAGATTTTTGAACGGGGTTGTCAATTTATCCCTGAAAATGGCTTCCAGCGATGGGAAACCTTCGGAACATTCAAAATGGGCACGTGGTTCTGGTAATTTTAACGAGCTTCCGTTATTTAATAAAATGTTGTACCATCAAAAGTTAAGAACCAATGGTACTTAACTTTTGAATTCTTTTGTACCAATGCATTGTTGGTCATTTATAGGTGAATCGATTGTGTATTTGCATGATGTCGTGAAAATTCTAGTGAAGGATGATGTATTGATAGAGAATTGGAAGAGATTTTATTACTCGTTGATGTCGCCTTCCATATATTTTGCTCGATGGGATATAATGTACGAGAATAGTACAATGACGATGGAGGAGATTCTAATGGAGATGTTGAGTAACTGGGTCATGGCTCTGGGGAACGAGGCAAAGGTTGGGAGGCTACTTTCAGCCTTAATTTCAGAAAAATTCATGTCAGTCGCTGGTAAGTTCATGTGTTTAAATTCTATATCAAGCTGTTATTGGTAACATACATTTTTCATTACTTAAGATGTCCTGAATGATGAGTATAATTTGTCATGCACTATCGTCGAAATGGCAGCTTCTCCTTGTATTAATCAATTAGAAAAGACCAATTCGGATGTTGACATACCAATCTTATTCGACCTATCCGAACCTACTGATAATTTCGCAGGAAGGGCAAAGGAACTTCAAATGTTGGATAAATTTTACCAAAAAGGAATGAAAGTGATTGTAGTCAGTGGTCTTGGTGGTGTAGGTAAATCCGAACTAGTTCGAAAATTCGGAATCAAATTCCGCAACGACGTTCGAGGAAGTTGTATCTGGATACCAGGAGACTGTGAAGAAAGTTCCAAAAATTCCTTTAAAAGGTTGGCAGATCGTTTTTCTCTTAACTTCGAATCGGAAACAGATATAGTTAACATTTTCAAAGAGGTTTACAATAGGAAATTAAAACAATGGCCGGTTTTGATAATAGTTGACAACGTAGATCAAAGTAACAGCTTGGTCGTGAAACTTATCAAAGTTTGTAAAAGTCTGGTGGACAATATCCCTTTAATACTTGTGACAACTAGGAATAAGTCAGCATTACAGATGGCTGGAAAAAATTTAGAATTAAAAATGTTAGAACAAGGTGAAGCTGTCCAAATGGTCACAAACGGATTAGGGTCAGGGGTTTCGTTATCTGAAGCAACTAAATTATGTGATGCATTGGATCATTTCCCGTTGATTGTTCAACAGGCTATTTCCTTCATTAAGCAAAAACGGTCTGATCCCTTTGAGCAGAATATTAGTGTGTCTGAATATCTTGAATTATTTGATAAACAAAAAGAAAAATTGATGGATTCTCCATTGAGTATTGATGACAATTACAATTCAACCACATTTGCAACTTGGCGTATGATTTTGGATAATCTTAAGCAAATGAATGGCAGCACTGGTTTGCTGGCTGTAAATATTCTGCGCATGTTACCATACTGTGATGCAAATGGAGTGTTGTTTTCCATATTGGTGGAGTTTTATCAAGATGCCAACATGCCACAAAAATCTTGCATGGGCTCACAATCAGACCAAAGTAGACTAGATTCCGAGGAGATTAAAGGGGCAATTAGGTTAATCGAAGCTTACTCCATGTGTCGAGTAGATAGATGTTTCAATACCAGACTAGGTGGGGATTTAAGGGATTACAAAATATCGTCTCACAGATTGATTAGGGATTTTATGCTGTTATGTAGAGATACTGAGATTGATAAGGAAATCATACAAAGACTGTTCTTCATGCACGTTCATCCATGGTATTTCGATATGCAAAATGTAGATGAACTTGGGCAACGCTATAAAACATTAGTTGCAGAGATGTTCACTATATTTTGGAAGTTAGATGTAGATGATGGTCAGATTTGCTCAAGTGTTTCAGAAATCTGCCGGGAAAACTTTTACCAAGCATTAGAAAATGATGGTTTAAACATTCATTTTGCACTGAAATTTGAAAAGCCTATAGTTAGCTTTTTATCACGCTCAAGAACAATGCTATCCAATTGCTATAAAATATATCAATATGCTAGAACGAGGTATGGATTAGGTCATTTCGTAACAAAGTCTATACAACTCAGACTTGTACAATGCGTAACTCTGGAAGGCGGAACAATACCTATTGACATTGTGATTCGATTTTTGGTTGATATGATAGATAATGGGCTAGCTGACAGGTTAGAATTGACAAATTGCTGTGATTCAATTGTGGATGCATTACAAAATAGACACGTGACTAGAGAAATGAGTGAAGTTCTTATGGCACTTAAAGAAACCATTATAAATTGTTACGATTTCAATGAAGGTTATAATCAACTTTTCACTTTATCAATTTTGACCACGATTTCCTTATTTTTCAAACAGAGTCGAGATACTGAACGATTTAATCAAATACAATCTGAAATGTTTTGTCTAATTCAACATTCTAGTGAATTAACGGAGGTTATGAATTTTATGAATCTTGGTTTGGGTAATTTGTCATTACCAGTCCAGGCATTTATTTTCAATAATTGGACCGGAATGATTGATGTCGGGACATTTAATAATTTACTAAAAGAATATCCGCGAGAGTATTATAAATATGTGACAGAAATAGTGGAGAATTTATTTGATGGGCCAAACAGAATGTGTCATTTGGATTTATTTGCAATCGCGACTGTTACCATGGATTGGTTACAGGACAACCGTTATTTATTGTCAAAAGTTTCAAAAGGGCTGGATTCCCATATCACTAATAAAGACTTGGTAATCAAAGTTGTCGAAACAATAAAAACCTTTAGATCAGAAGAATTCATCAAAGATGATCTGTTGTCCCTATACGCTGAAATTAAGGAGTCAGTTAGGAATGATTCGGTTAACAACTATGAAATTATATGGTCACTTGGACAAATTTATAAAGCCTTATCGATGGATTTGTCTGTTGAGAAGCATATGGAATTTGTTGATTTTCTGGAAAGGTTATCAAGCACTGATAAGGAAAAGGATTTGTTTAAAACAATTCTATACAGCAAAGTAGATCACCTTATGCGGGACACGGATATGCAAAATTGGAACGACTCTGTCATTGCTGTCTATTTACGTTTGCAAAAGTATGGAGTATATTTCACAATGCTTAAACAAATATTACTGTCCGCGTCAATTGAACAAATAATTGCTATTGGTGATAATATCATTGAAAACCACACGAAAGGGTTCATTAATAAATCAGACACATTCTTGGCTATTAAACAGGTTGTAAAATCATTTCTTAGGAAGGGGGGAAATATAAATGCGTTGGAAACATTATGCAAAACTCTCAACATCAAATCGGCTGGTGGAAGTTCAAGTAATTCATTATTTGAGAAGGTGACATTAATAGTTGTCGATATGGACGACGTTAATATTGCCATTGCAACATTCTTTTACCTAGTTGAATGCAGGGATTTAGATGTGACACCAAGGCTTCCTTCAATTATACTTCGACAGATTTTAAGGATAATTGGTCACGATGCAAGTTCAAATCCAACAACATTGTTAGCTTTTTGTTACGAGATTTATCATTTTCATTCCGGTTGGTACACACTGATTTGTTGGGCGTTGATCCAAACATTAAAGTGTCTCGTGGAAACAAATAAAAATGAATATGCAGAACGGTTTCTTAGAAACATAATTAAAAAGACAAAAGCGGGGGATGAGTGGGTGTATCGCTACAAAGCTTGTTGGTTTTTAGTCTTCGGAGCTCATTATAAAGGACAGCTAGATATTCATTCTAACTCAGACAGCTTGAAAGTGGGAAACTGTGTAAACGATTTGGAATGGTTTGAAGCGTTAATTAAAGATTAGATTAATAAGTTTATTAATAAATACATGGTGGTTAATAATTGATTAATAGAATAGATTCCGTTGATGGATAAGTAATCAGCTTATGTGATAAATAAATAATTATTGTTTTGTAATTTTTGGCATTGCAAATTGTAACCGTATTATTCAGAGCAAACTTAAGACAAAATACACCCAAAATCTTTAAACTGAAAATGTTTGTTGACATTCAGTTTTAAGTTAGTTTAAGTTAGGATATGTAAATTAATGTCTAAATTGATTTTTAAAGTTATGTTTAAATTAATGTTTAAAATTCGATGTGAATAACTAAATAAAAATAATATTTTAATAAGTTAATTAATAATGATGTGAGCTTTGTGCAAAACAAATCTTGGTAGACTATAATATTCGACTTATGTACTCTTCGTGGCACTCACGTTCTGAAATTCGGATGGGGAATAATTCACGAATGGTTTCAGAGAGTAAGCTACCATGTAAAAAGTGTTGGTATAACAATTCAAGGAAATAAATATCTCTGCGCTAAAAAGAACATTTAAAATGCATTTTTAATTTGTTCCATTACTTCTACTATTATTCTTCCTTACTGCATAGCGTATTCAAAATGATAATATCCATCATTTTATTTATCAGATTATTTAACATATTTAACATGCCTTCACAGATAAAACCCCAAATTACTAAGTAGTAGTCAACTAGTGATAAACTTAGCGAGCAGAAAAAGTTCTTTCTAAAATTAGGTAAAATCAAGAACCCTTTTATGCCCAGAGATTTATTTAATTCTAGTAACCTTACCCCTGTGAACCTGAACTAAATGATACAAGTCATTGAGAGAACTCAACAATTAATAAAAATTTAAGATTTGTACTTACGTTTAATGAAAAACAGATTTATTCTAAACGACGATTACTACGTGTCTCAAATTTACATTCAATTTCTGTTAGAGTTACATTTTCGCATGCTGCTAGTTCTTTTGCATTGCATTTGCTCATTCTTATTCCTTCAGCCGACTCAAGAATGCTAATAACCTTCTCACAATCGACTTTCGTCAACTTTACATTGTCCGCGCCCACTAAAATCGAACCACACCTGGTATTAAGCACAAAAGAATCTTTTGAATAAATTTTCAAATCCCAATTAATTTTTAGCGAGGAATATGAACTCCCGGAACTTTCAAAGTTAACAACCGAGTTGTGGGAACCCCCGAGCGAGACACCAATTCCGCAATTCTTCAAATCCACATCGTAAACATCATTATGGGAGCCACTTATGTCTATTCCTCGTCCAAGGCTTAGGCTATTGATATTGATATTTGATATATAGTTCCCGTTCGAATCATCATGAACTTCAATACCACTACGAACATCTCTCAACTCGATTTGTTCAACAATGTTCCCGCACCCCTTTAGCTTTATTCCGTTATCTCCCTTGTCAATCTTTAAATGCTTTAGTTTATTTTTGTCCCCATTAACCTGGACGGAATAACGTCTATCACGTCCCGAATTGTAACTTTTAAAATCTACGTTTTCTATAGTATTTCCAGATCCAGTCAGTTCTATCCCATGGCCTAGTTTATTATTACGGATTTGTACTTTTGAAATGCCACAGCCATTTCCTACTATTTGAAGGCAGGCAGAATTATTATCGTCATGCAGCTGGTCGGATGATTCAATAACAGTTTCATTCCCCTCACCAAGAATTTTAACATTGTTTTGCCTTAACACGAAAGGTGACGTGTAAACGCCTGCTACCAACCTAATTGAACAACCACTTTCTACATTCTTTAAGCATTCTGTCAACTCTTTGCCGTTCCTTACAACCTGCTCTAGTGCAGCCACAGGAACAATGTTATCGATGTTGACCTCTACATCTTCTTTGTGATTCAATGACTGCTGATTTTCTAAATATTCGCACTCAATTAGACTCACATTTCCCAGGAGAGTTTTCAATTCAATTTTAATTCCGGTACATTTTATCAAGTTCAGACCTGCAACTTTACTCTCAACACTGGTAAGTTCTCCACAAACTACATTGGTAAGCGTGTTATTGCTACCTGTAACACACACAGGTCCACATTTGCTCTCTTTTATCATTGAATTATTTGAACTACTTTGTAAGCCCCAGTCTTTTTTATCAACAAGATAACCCTCACAGATAAGGCTTTGAACTGTGTTGTTGGAACCAGATGAGGAAAGTTCTACACCACGAAAATTATCTGCTACGCTATTCTTGGTGAGAATAATGCCGGACAACTTGTTATCGGATCCTTGGACTGCGATTCCAAACGTCACGTTGGAGCTACAAATGTTTTTTACAGTGTTTCCATTTGAATCTGAAGCAACCATAATTCCACATTCTTCTATGTTTACCAAACTGACATTGTTAATAGCATTCTTACAACCCTTTATAATTATTCCCGTGTTGGAGTTTGAAATGTTTAAATCCTCCAAACTGTTTTCGTTACCCTCAACTACAATGCAATTTCTACAAGTAAAGTCGACATTCTTGATGATGTTTCCGGATCCCTTCACCTCTATTCCGACGCTTCCTTTTGTTACAATTTGAACATTTGAGATGTTACAATTATTGCCAAGAATTTGAAAACATATAGAATTGTTGCACTCGATTACTGTCCCCTGCACCCCCCGAATAGAAACATTATGCTGATTCAAGACAAAGGGGCCAAGGAAGATGCCCTGGTCTAACTCAATCACGGAACCACAATTCGCATATTCTAAGCACAAATCCAGTTCTACATAGTTCTTTGCGTGCATATTCTGCGTGTTACTGATGCAGAACGTCTTTTTAATCCCCAATTCTAAGCTATCAATAAATTCGTCCAGGTCTTTCAAATTCTTTAGCCTATTCTCGGGACTTTTCTTGGTTAATTTGACAATGACTTCCTTAACCCCGCCCATTAGTTCATGGTCGTTGACCAAACTGTCATCTGCATCATAAACCAACCTGTTTATGTCACTTCTTGTAACGAATTGTACAACTTCCCAAATAATCAATCCCAACGAGAACATATCCGCTTGGAAATTATAGTTTTTGCTTCCAAAAAGAATCTCTGGAGCCTTGTAGGTTATTGTTCCTACATTACTTGTCAGGGTCAGAAATTCCTCAGAAGGCATGTTCCTTGATTGGCCAAAGTCACCAATTTTAGCCGGTAATCGATATCCTGCACTGGAAAACATGATATTCTCTGGTTTCAAATCACGATGAATGATATTGTTCTCATGGAGATGTGTAAGACCAGCGATCAAGTTTTTTGTTATAATCATTTGTTGCCTCTGAATTGCAATGTCACAACGAGATTCGTATTCATTTAGCCACTTCCTTAAATTTTCTCCACATAGTTCCATTTGTATGCACACAGATAGTATCGTTTTGAATTTTACTGCCCGTCCGACGTACACGTCCCGTTTCTGTTGCGCGTCATTTGGGAGTATGGCGTCCGTAAATATAGTTTTCACCTCTAACTCAGTCAAGTTTTTATTTACAGCTTTGATAATTCGAACAACATTGCTGTGTTTTGGCAGCGGAGCCATTATGGTACTTTCTCGTAGAATTTGTTTCTGCTCTTTTTCATCTGCTTCGGTTGGAAATAGAAACTTGATAGCAGTAGTAGGAGTTACTTTGGAGTCACTAGTTGCCTGCAAAACTATGCCATACCCTCCACTACCCAAGAATCTTTCGTATATGATGGAAGTCAAGAAATTTTCGTCTTCAAGGTTAGTCGGTTTTTTAGGAGTGGTCATTATTGTCGATCAATTCCTCAGAACAATTGAGAACTCTAATAGGTGTGTAAGTGCTGGTTGGTGTGAATTTCATTTATACTACTGTGAGGACAAGGTAGATAGATACTGCTGTCATTCATATAATGTGAAGAGGACTGTGAATTAAAGTTTAACAAATACAGTCATAAGGTTTTGCCACTTAAATGTGTAATGAAATTGGATTTACCGATTAATTATGTGTGGGGGAATGGTCTGTACCGTCGTTTTCTGTTCATCTAAACAGTTGCACTTTTGTATTTGAGATTGCCCATATTGATTGCCCAAGTTTCGAAGACCGACCTTTGTCGTAGTCGGCGACATGCCCAAAAAAGGACACGCTGAAAAGAGGTTAGTTCTAGAGACAGGATCCGCCGGAAATAACTACAAAAGGTTTGTGCTTCTTTCTTTTTAAATGTGTTGGTAACACTTGGATACACATTTTTGAAAATCAACTCCAGAAGGGAACACACCGAAAATGTTGGGTTTCTCTTGTTAAAATTGGAATTCGTCCAGCTTAAAAGGTTTCTCCAACCTAAAATTAGCACTTGTCAGTTTTTTAAGTGTTATCAATTTGGTTGCATGATTAACCATAAGAATATTAGAAAAAAATATTTTTCAAGATATTTTTAATGTATCCCTGGTATTGCCAATGAATTTAAAAAGATATGAGCAGTCCTTTTGTAGTAATTTTTGGCGGACCCTGTATTTACCCTAAAAAGGGACTGTTTAACTAGTCACTTGTGTTCAGCTGCCTGCCTTTGCAGGATTTTTTCGTGATGATATTCTGCATAACTGGCCTTTTTGTGTTACCCGGTGGTGTTGGTGGTGGCTTATCACATCACTTGTTCCAAGTTCCAACAAGTGATAAGCAAGTTTGTAGGTTAGTGATTGTGGTTAATTTGTGCTTTTTCAAGAAATATCCCCAAACACAATTCTCTTTCACACTATAGCTTACGCTTACTGATTGAAGTCAAATATTCTGTATTGTATTGAAAGTGCGAGAATCCAAGGCCATAGTATAACTGAGCAAACTGAAACCGAAATCATTTAATCTTTCCATTGTTATTATCTGACATCTGAAACTGATAAAGGTGATAAATGTGCACTGGTTGAATGAAATGTGTTTGGATAAACTCTCATCGTTGAATTGCATTCCTTCTCACAGCTTCGCATTTTATATTTTTCAACATATTCGGAGCGAACTGGTTGACTGTTGGTTGGTTTAATAACGTCTGGCACGTTGCATATTATCAACCAAATTTCTTGATAACAAATTGCTTCGAGTCATGTATCAAGTTCTCAGATATTAAAAACAAAATATATATTATGTATCAATAAAATGTTAACAAACGGTTTGCTTAAAGTTCAAATCATTTGTAGATTTTGTAGTTTCTGATATTTATCTAATCGTTAAGTCTAATTTGTAAAATGAGAAAGCAAGCTAGGTTTCATCCATTTTAATATGTACTGAAATTCTGTCTCCAAGTGGCATCAAAATTTCATCAAGCAAGGAAGTATTGACAAATTGTAAAACTTCCCGAGTATAAATTCGCTGGATAGCTTTAGTATTTGCTTACATTACCAATCTCCTTGGTTTCGTATATCTGGCTATCGAACCGGTTTGGGTATCTTCAGCCGGTAGTCAAGAAACTTTCCTCTTTGGCCATTTTTCTAATCAATAAATTTTCATTCGTAACGGTTAATATGTAACAGTTAATTATCAGACATTTATCAGCTTAATGGCAAGGTAATTATGGTTATGTTAGTTTAAGCGTGATAAATTAATAAAGTGGTGTTATCCAATTGCTACGCTCGTTAATATTACATCCGAAACTGATTGGATTATTGTTGGATGAGATTTCTTGGAATTAAACACGTAATAATTATTTAATTGAATCACCTTCGGCTCTTCAGAAGCTTCACATTCCATAAGGGGCAGGATGGCTAATTTCTCAGCGAAATTTCACAATTAAACGATAAAGGAGGGCACAAATGTTAACTAATCAGTATTGATATATTTTAATTTCAGTGGTCGTTGATTCGAAACAAGACACGAGATAAAGGCAATACTTTTCTAGGCTAAGAGTGGTGACTTATTTTAACCAATTAAGGGTTAAAATATGTGAATTACAGCTTCATTTAGTTTTAATTAAGGTTTTCAAGAATAAGCTGGATAAACACTTTAATTGGATAGTTAAAATGAAAAGGAGTTCTAACATATGGGTGAGTGCAAGAATTTCTAAATGAAAGAACTAAGTGTTTGAGATTTGGGAGTGAAAAAAAGTGAGCGGAAGCAAAGTGTCTGGTAAGTAGAAGTGCCAAAGCATAGTGAGCAATTTAGTAAACGATGTTTCATTGCCATCTTTGCCATGGATAGCAACGATACAACGTTGATGATGAGAATGGCAATTCCAAGTATTCGACAAGCAATCAATCCGACTCTGATTGTGAAATACAGTTTTATCCCCCACTGGTTGGAACACTTAATTTGCTATTTATGTAAAAGGATCATATTGTGCCAAAAACGCCAGGTATTCAGTCCGAAACTGCCTGCAAGTAAAAGGGGAGTAATAAACAAGCAAATGCTATAGGATTCCGTAACCTTTGATTTTGGACAGTACGCTAACGTTGACGTAAGCTTGAGAATTAGCGTTACTGTTGCCGTTTTTGTCCGCGACCGTTATTTCGCAGTTTACTACTTTCTTTTCAGGCGCATTGAACATGAGGAGTTATTTGTGCCCTGTGCTAATTAGACCTATCACACGAAATGGAGGTAGATCAAGAATTCGGACGGACCTTTTGATAACTCTGGTTAACAATTCGTGCCCAACCATTTTTGTTAATCAGCTTCATCATAATATCTATCCCGAACATATTGCAAACTGCCAGTTCTTGGCTGCAAAAGTTTTAGAAAATAAATTTAATTGTATATCACAGAAAATGATACTTTTTGAAAATTAAAATTGTAATTTATTATCCTGTGGAGCTTTTTTGTGACCTCTTTGTAACTTTTTCATGGAATCCACGCAATTCGATAGTGTTGAAATTATTTACATTTCAGCATTCATATATGGAATCAAACATAACTTGATGCGATACTCCACAAATGCTTTGTTCTGAATAATCTTATCAATTTGTGTGTAGGAAGATATGACCAAGCTGATAAGCTCATGAATAATGAATGACACGTCAAACATTGTATATGTCAATACTAATACCGGCCCAAACGGACAATGTTCAGCTAATACTGTCGTATTACACAATTTTTTTAGGTTGTAATTTTATATTCATTTATTAGCAATATTATTTATAATATTGTTGGTAAATTGGTTTCTTCTAGGGTGGATGTAGCAGCCAAATCGATTCCAGTGATTAAGAATTCCAGGACGCCGATAATGGCCTTCCAACATTCTAGTATTTAACAAACTTTAACCACAAATTGGAAGATGGAAAACTAGAGTTTTTGTTAATTTTAGGAAAGTTGGAGGCGGATTTGAAAGAGATTGTCAAAATTCTTATTAAACATTCAGAACTCATTCGGAATTGGAAAAGGTTTTATTATTCTTTGGAGACACGATCAAAAGATTTTGATCAGTGGGATAGGTCGTACAATAATAATACAAAAAATATACAAGAAATTCTCATTGAGATCCTGAGTCATTGGGTAATGGCTAATGGGAGAAAGGCAAAGGTTGGGTGGCTTTATTCAGCTTTAATTTCAGAAGAATTCGTGTCTGTCGCGGGTGAGTGAGGTTTTTAGAATAAAAAGTTCAATGTGTTAATATAGATGTATAATGATTATAGAGGACCTGATTGATCAATATGATTTGTCATGCACAATCGTCCAACTGGCAGCCAGTAGTTCCAGTAATCAAATGCGGACGACCAATTCGGAGGTTGACATTGACACTGTCCCTTTTGATTCAGGTGAAGGTACTGATAATATTGTAGAAAGGAAAAATCAACTTACACGTTTGACATATTTTACCAACAATGTGATGGTGGTCCAGTGGATTATGGAGTGGATTATGGAGTGGATTATGGGGTGGATTATGAAGTGGATTATGGGGAGGATTATGGAGCGGATTATGGTGGTCCAGAATATAGAGGGAGCATCGGCTACAGCTTGTCCGCTGTTTCTGATTCCGCTGTTGCCAACAATGAAGGAGGTATAAATAATGGACAACTCTTGGAGGGGATGTACAATTTATTTATGCATTTTTACAATAATTGGAGGTCGTGAGTTTGACGAAAGACCTGATTATCTCGAAAGATCAAGGGATTTTCGAGGGCAAGGACTTGAGTTTAGAGGTGGTGGTAACCAAAACATATCCTCTGCTTTTGATCCCGCTGCTGCCTACAATCGACGAGGTACAAATAATGGACAACTCTGACCTGTTTGGTGGCAATTCACAATTTAGATATGCATTTTTAACATGATTTGAAGAAAACCTAGTTCCCGGTAGGGGAAGTGGCTATATCATGGGGAAAGCCGGTTCTGGACGGCTACCATTTGGATATGCTGGAGACCAAAACTTGTTTCCTGCTTGTGCTTCCGGTACCGCTAACAATCGACAAGGTTTAACACTTGGACGGATGCACAATTTATTTATGCATTTCTACAAGGTCATGGATTTGGCGAAAGACCTGATTATCTCGAAAGGTCAAGAGATTTTGGAGGGCAAGGAATTGAGGTTAAATATGGTGTTAGCCAAAGTGTATCCTCTGCTATTGGTCCCGCTTCTGCCAACAATCGCCGAGGTACATATTATGCAAAAGTTTAACTTGTTTGATGGGAATTCACTATTTAGATATGAATTTTTGTAGGGCCTGGTGTATATGCAGGATTTGGTGGAAGAACTGGCCATCCGCTTGGACCAGCGGCAGGCGATTTTGGAGCGCCAGTATTTGGAGGTAGTGGCCGCCAAGTCTTGTTGCCTGCATTCCCTACCGCTAATGTTGCAAGTATGAATAATGGAGATTGGTAGCCTAATTAGTTGGCGTGTACTATTTAAATAGGCGTTTTTACTGAAGGGTACGGAATAAGTCCAGGATTTGGGGGAGGATCTCGTTCCCTCAGAAGGATATACCCTGTTCGTGTACCAGGAGGAGGGGTTTCCAGTTTGTCAAGAAGTAATCCTAGACCCTTTCGGGGTAGTAGCACCAGCCTTGCTGCCGCTACACCGTTGAAATTTATAGGATCACATCCTCTTTATTAAATTGTTCAATGTTTTGGTTTTTCTAGTCCAAGCCAGGGCTAAGTGTAACCATTACAACTTCTTTTTCCATGTTCTTTGATATATTCCCAATTCCTGAATTCCGCACAGATTGAGCATTTGTTTTCGACTACTTTTACCTAAAAACCATAGGCACGAAATGTACCATAAAAAAATTAAAATTCCTTTGTCGAAAATATACATACGCTTAGTGATTCGTTAGGAGAGGCGTGGGGAGGATCATTGACTCTCAAGAATTCAGATATCTGGCTCGGGCTATGCAAAGCTGTGCGTGCCGGTTTGTTTGTAATGAAAATTTCTAATTCTTCCAACTAAATTCTACAAATAAAATACAATTTCTACGTGTTGCAATTCTATTTATTCATAAGCAGAGCTTAAATAAACTTTAAGCTTCTTAAATTTTCTCACTCTTCTCTCAAAATGTGCACTTTTAGTAATCCGAAATACTGTCCCTGTCCATACGGGTCAATCAAATCCATGCCAAGCCAGTCATATCCAGAATCCGATTGATTTTG